>CAUZXS010002517.1:0-73047 GCA_963585895.1 Sepioteuthis lessoniana | reverse complement strand
GTGTTTTTATGTTTTATATATGTGTATGTGTGTTTGGTCTTATATATGTGTGTGCGTGTGTGCGTGTTACTTAAATATATATATGTATGTGTGTGTGCGTGTTGTTATATGTATGTGTGTTTGTGTTCATATACATATGTTTGTGTCAGATTTTAACTGTTTGTGTATGTGTTTTTTTCCATAAGTGTGTGAGTTTATATATATGTGTGTATATGTATGTATATTTGTCTTGTATACGTGTGTGTGTGAGTGTTTATATATATATATATATATATATATATATATATATATATATATATATAATGTGAGTGTTTTCATATATTTTTGTGTGTATGTGTGGGTGTTTTTATGTGTTTGTGAGTTTTTTTATATATGCGTAGGTGTGTGTTTTTTTATGTGTATATGTGTGATTATATATGCTTGTATGTTTATGTGTGTATGTATATGTATGTGTGTTCATATATATATATTTGTGTGTCAGCTTTTAACTGTTTGTGTATGTGTTTTTTTTACATATATACATATAAACACATGTACACACACACACACACACACACACACACATTTATATATGTGTATATCTATCTATCTATCTATCTATCTATCTATCTATATATATATATATATATATATATATATATATATATATATATATATATATATAATATTTCTTTTTATTTGCATGTATATACACAGAAATGCTAGTTTTTTTTGTGTATGTATCTGTATCATTTTTTTATAGGTTTATATATGTGTGTGTGTTTAGATATATAATCTCTCTGTATATACCTACTTGTACACGCATATAATATCCACAGCGTTGTTTATCTGTGTGTGCATGTGTAGGTTTTTCTGCGTAAATTATGAAATATTATTGCATAAATGCTGTACATCTAATGTGTCCTGTATACATTTTTTTTTTAATTGATTCAAATACATTGTATTTTTGTACTGCACAGACACAAATTAATGCTGGTGCTGTATATCTGCTTTTCTCTAAAGGATTTTCTTTATGATGATATTGCTCTTCATACGAATGCAATTGTCACACTTCAACCAAAATATGCAAATGTTATTAATAACAGTGCCGAGTATAAGTTGAAGAGGTCATGTTTGTTCCTATTTTAAGTAAACATAGTATTGATAAATTTGAAGACTTTGATGTCACATAATTTTCCTTCCGCGTTGTCTGCCATTTCAGTTAGGTCACCAGGGACTTGAGTCAAAATTTGCTCTCTCAAATATTACAGAAAGGGAGCGAAAATGCTGGGAAAGTTTGTACCATCATTTCCCAAGTTTACAAATATATTGAATTTACGCGCGCATATGACGACCTTTCATTCATGGTCGCAAAATTTCGAATTTGTTAAATTTAAGGTCAAGGGTTACTTCTAATCTTTACGTATTCTTATGTTTGAATTTTAAACTTATTACTCTTATGGAGGTCGACTTGAAAGTTTGTTAAAAAAATCAGACCTTCAAATTCAACCTTATATTAAGGCGATGTAATTAATCTGCGTAGATTTAATTGATTTTTGGTTTAGAAATTTCAATGCATCAACAAGGAAGATTGTCTGGAGAAATGTTTGCATGATTAATCTAAACATTTTTATACAGTTAATTTTTTATACATATATGCAAATCTCGTGTAGTCATAAGGATAAAAGTTATAGAAAAACAAAACAAATTAAAAAAAAAATCAAGGTTTTCATCAGTGAAATGTAGAATTTTTTTTATCATCATCACCACTCGGTTTGGTCTTTATGGGCGAGAGTTTGTGTTGAGAAGAAAAAAAAATCAACTTGTCTTTTAGTTGATTTTGCCATTTCAGACGACCCTAGCATAAAATAAAAAGAAGCGAAATGGTAAGATCTTACCGGAAAATTGAAAAAACAGTAAGAACAATTGAGATATATATATATATATAATTTTTTTTTTTTTTTTTTTTTTTTTTTTTTTTTTTTTTTTTTTTTTTTTTTTAGAGAATTTTTTTTCTGGAAGCTCAAGCCTTTCAGAGATTCAGAAAATCATTTCAACAAGCACAGCCCATAGTTTGTGAAAAGTACTGTCCATCTAAATCGTTCTAAATTTCTTTAGACACACACACACACACCGTATTAGGTTGTCTTACTTCACTAGTGGAAGTAAGCAGACTACATTTTTTAATCTCAGTAAAACCATGTAAATATCTTGACTGTAAAATAAAAAAGCAGTGATTAAGCTACTACTGCTAATAATAACGATGTTACTGCAATTACAGTGAATGTGGCCTCTTGGCTCTGGAATAGTCCAAAAATAGGCCAGACAGGATAGAAATAATCAGGCAGTGGGAATTGTGAATACCAGATATTGTTTGCCAAAATAAATACCCTAAAATACTCAGCGATTTTTGCCATTTAGGCCGATCACCTCACCCAAAATAAGTAAACCGGATTGGTCTGTCACAAAATATTAGCCTCAAATAACCAATCAATTTATCGACGCACAGATTAAATCTGAAGGAAAGGGAAGATTGGGAGGAAATACCAAGACCTTGCCGAAGGAGCAGATAAAGGTTAGAGACGTGCCCATAATAGTTAGCGCACTTGGAACTGTGCCCAAAATGTTACAATCAAGATTAGATGATTGAGCAACTCTGAGAATGGTTTAGTCTCAACGTACCAGGGCGTTGTTTAAGGTCTGCGAAGATACTAAGTAGCGCACAGATTTGAAGAAAATTTGACAGAGACCATCAACATCTGGTGTGGAAGTACAAATGTATAAATATGATTGCAACACCAATAACCACCCAATCCATGCGGGTAGACCCCACCCAGATTGTTAAAGGTTGGTTGGTTATGTTTTATGGCATATCAACACTTGAGGGTTATTTAATACCAATTCGTCTGTGTGTGTGTGTATATATATATATATATATATATATATATATATATATATATCTTTTTGGTAACATTTTAAGAATAACCAGAGCTCATTTGTTTGCTCACAGCTAACTTGTTTTAAGTATTGCTTTTTAACACTAATAATTCTAGTCAATATTATTCAATCAATTGCATACTGTTAAATGGATTCCAATTATTGATTATTCAACTTAACATCAGTCATTTGCACACAGGTAAATAGTTTCAAGTATAGAAAAAGGTTGAATCTTTATATATGACCCATAGATGTGACCTTAACAGTGCTACAATTCCGGGTCAAAGTGAACCTTGGGGTAATTGCAGTGAAGAGGTACTCCACATTTTCCAGATCTTCAGAACTTGAGTCTAACTGTTAGATGATTTAGTGTCCTAACCAGAGTCCTACTTTTCTGCAAGGAGTAGTCAGCGTATTCTATGCCGCGCACACGGGGCGATACTCCAGCTCAGGTAAAAAACGGAATTTCGAACGTAGACCCTGTTTTCTCGGAAGCCTGGCGCATCCCAATCTTTCTACTATTTCTAGCTGTCTGTACATACGTGCATCCCTAATATCTTCGGAATTCAGTCGGCTGGAGTTGAAAAATACGCCGACAGCATCTCTGTAGAATTATTAAGATCCTCTCCCAACGAGTGTTCTGGGTATAACACTAAACCATCAGATAATTAGGCTCCAGTTCTGGGGCTGTGTGGAGTGCCCCTTCATTACTATTGCTCTTAAGTCCACTCTAACCTGCAGTGGTGGTACCTGTTCGGGTCCAATCTATGGTTCAAATATAACTGTTTAACAGAATTGTTAGTATTGCATAGCAGTGCTGGAAAGCCTTTAACAGTATTAAAATAAAAGTTTTGGTGTCACATAAAAACGCTTGGATCCATTTAACTGAGTGCAAGCGAATAAGTATTATTTAGAATTATTAGGGTTGAATTGCAATACTTGAAACACTTTGTGAAAATATGATTAATACTAAATAGAACTATTCCTGTTAAGTAGCAATAATTGAAACTGTTTAACAGAGAGCAAACAAATTAATTGCATAGAACTGAATTATTCGTCTTTGATAGATTTGAAATTATTTTACTGTGCAAACAAATGAGATCTGTCTTGTTTAAAAATGTTACCTCCAAACTATTTGTTTACAAATCATGTATATTTAATACAAGTATAATAAGGATTTGGCATTAAATAACCCATAAGGGTTGATATGCCATAAAATCCAACCACCCAACCAACTTAATTTCTTCAGTTCTTACAAAATTATTTTTACAGTAAAGTTCAATGTGGTGAAAAAATTGGAGAATATCACATTCCTAAAATGTAGGATGATGTCTTATAGGAATGAAGTGCTTATTACAACGACTGTACAGAGTTTAGATCGAATTATGTAGCATTAAAATAACAAAATCTATTAAAATTAAGTAATAAAAATTGACTTTGGAGTTTTATAATTAAAAGTATTATTCAAAAATTAAAAAAAATACCAATCTACATAAAAGACCGCAACAAAATGTACCTTCTGCTTATTCATAAGAATTGGATAGTTAAATTAGAACAACAAACGGATAATTACTACTAAAAAAAAATTCTTGCTTTCACATGAGATATAACCACTTAAAAAAAATTCACCATCAAAATTAATGATTGAATTCATTCTGATGAATGTCTTATTAAATTTGACTTGTATACGTGGGAAATAGTTGTGTAAAAGAAGCTTGGTGTCACTTGATCTTTACCGATACCTTCCAAATAATAATTATAATCTAAAAAATCTTGCGTGTGACTAGATTTCCTCGAGAAAGACATCACATGTTACTGATATAAAAATGTCAGTAAGAATAATTAGGATACTTGTTGTCACTCAGTCCCTTTGCGGGCGCCATCAACTATAACAAGTGTAAAAAAAAAAAAAAAAAATCACCGTCGTCATCAATAATAACGACTATCATCAAACATTGGATATGGAAATGATAATCTGTAAACAATAAAAAAAAATATTGACACCAATAAGTCACCAATAAGGTAATTTTTATAGGAAGAAAATGAAATCTAATTTTCTAGATATTTTTATCAATACAATAAAAAAAATGAGAATATTTACAGATTCAATATTTTCTATAAATCCCTATTTTATATAATTCTGATATTTGCAAAGCTTACCAATAAAATAAAATAATTAATGATAATAATAATAAAGCAACTTTCGATATTGGATATGATATTGTTCTATCTTATTGGTGTATGATATAGACATTACATCAAAACAAACAAATCGCATAAACCATTTTTAGTGAATTTGCTTTTCTCTTCAATATTTCACTTTTAAAAACACCTAGTAGCATCTAATTTTAGGAAATAGATTCATATACCCAACCTCAATTCTGTTATCATACTTGCATTTACGACAAATATTAACATAAGCCTGGTCTAGAACATAGCCAAAAAATGGAATAGGAAGACTGTATTGCGCCAGTTTCCTCAGTGCTGGCGTAGATAGTCATCCTAGCCACCTTAAAAAAAAGTGTGTGAGGGGGGCTTTAATTGAATTTGAACATCATCCGCTGAAGCCGATGGTTAAATATGTAAATATATCATTTTTCAAATATTTCAACAACTTTGTAATAGTGTGACCTTTGTCAAGGTTGTCAATGGGTGTAATATATATTTACAATTATTAATACCTGGGCAGTATTTATGAGAGCACTTGTATCAAAGCGTTAATTATTTAAAGGAATGACATTTTTCTTTCGTGTCTTAAACGTCCTAAAAATCCTGTGTACTAAAATAAGCCTCTGAATTATTATTTAAATTGGGTTTACCAATAACACCAACTCGGCCCAACCCCTCTTATAAATGCGTTGGCCTATCAAATTATTCTGGCTTCAGCCTGTGGAACCCCGCACAATTAATCTTATGCTAATAAACTATATGAATGCCAGTTTGGCGTTTAAAATTATTTATTGAAAGATTTTACAAGTTAATGAAATAGGCATCATTTTTAAAATATTGGACAAAGAATTAAGTTAATTTTTCTATTAATTGTTCCTTGATAATTGTTTTTGTATGTAACAATATAGAGTATAAGTTAATTCAAGAAATTTTATTTTTTATTTTATTTTTTTGCGACATTTCTTGAGTTGAAAATAAAGAAATGAAGGTTACCTTGCCAGAATGTTTGAATATACATTGGAATAATGATTTTTACTAGAAAGAAATCCCATAAGTCGGTTCAGTTCTGACATTATTTATTTTTTGGAGATTGATATTCAATATAAATAAATTATTTTAAATATAGTTACATAGTCTTTGACTGTAGAAAATATCACTCAAATCGAAAGACAAACAAAATAATAACAAAACTAATAATAATGCTAAACATTCTGTAAAAATAAAGAAATTCGTCAAATATTCCAACAACTGAGTTTTACAATGGTTAGGGGTTAAAATTTTGCGATATCGCCCATTAATAAAATTCAAACCTAAGCCTTACAATTTTTTTTTTTTTTTTTTTTTTTTTTTTTTTTAATTAAAAAAAAAATGTTTTTTCTTCTAAAACAAAGATTCCAGGATTTTATTATTTCGCATGGAATAATATATAATTAAAGTGTATAACTTATCACTAATCTCAAATTCCAAAGAAATTTTAACAAAGTTAAAAAATAAACAGTTTAGTTGGAAATTTACTTCGTTTATAGTATTTTGCATTGAAGCGTATTTATTTTCAAACAAAAATATATATTCATATTTTTGGTAACAGAATTTCAATAATGCAGAGCTTGGCAATTAATGATATCTATTAATATCTATTTTGATTATAGAATACTTTACTAGAAATAAAATTGCTATATCTTAGGTCGAGAAGAAAATATTTTTTTATGAAAAGAAAAAAATCTGTAAGAGAATGTTATGTATAAGCGATGCTGGTGTGTATGTGTATATATATATATATATATATAATCATGTGTGTGTAGGTGATAAACAATTTTCCGTATAAACAAATGTGTACCACCATATAAATGGGTCACAAATTGATAAACATTTTTAGTTTGTTAACGGACGTTCTCTCCATAAACGGAACGTTAATTAAACGTTTTTATAATAAACCTCAAGTGACGTAACTTTAATTTCTTTACATTTTTTTTTTTTTTTTTTTTTTTTTTTAAATAAATTGTTGGTATAAAAAATACTTTCGTAATTTATCAGCGCAGAACTGTTAAATCGAAACCATTTTGTGATCATTTCAAATAACACGTCGTTTGAACATTAACATGGAATGTCTTTTAGAGTACAATCTTAAATCGCGTACACACACACACACACACACACACACACACATATATATATATATATATATATATATATATATATATATATATATATATATATATATATATATATATATATATATATATATAGTCGTCCACATATATTTTAAAGAATGTCCAGGTATAAAAACAAACCACGAAAGTAATTTGTAATATAGAAGACAATTTTAGAGATATATAGCTGCATGTCAGTTTGTGTTCATACATTCCATTTTGACACCCACTATAAGCAGTATGACACAAGGTCAATTTTAAAACTGATAGGAATTCAGTTTTCCTACTCTTGGATTGGTTGCCTTACCACGGCTAAAGAATTCTGTCTGCCCAACTATTTACCCAATATTGACTTGTATTGGTGAAATAAAAACCACACTTTAACAATTACTGAGTGTATATGTGTATAATGAGGCTTTCTTTGAGACTGTGTTTGCCAATCAAAGAAAGTCATTAAATATCTTTGGTAATAAATACTCTAAATTTTGATGGCATTCTTTCCCTTTTTGAAGGGCTACGTGTGAATGCGTGAAGATTTGAAGGCAAAAACATTTATTAAATTAACTATAAAAGAAGGATGTATTTTTATATATGCTTCTCGGAGTCCGTCCCAGTTACGATGAAATTTTTATAAGTTAAGAAATAATCTTTCTAGGATCTAGAAATGTATATATGTAAGTATCAATTAATCTATATAGATATGTAACTGTTACAAAAACTTGCATATACACAACAGCCCTTTCAAATATATACCATGACACGTACAATAAAATATTTTAATTTTTTCTCTGGTATCATATCATTGTCATATTATAATTAACCAAGAATGATGATATTTATATAATATTGCCTAAACTGTACAAAAAGGTTTTGATAAACAATGCTTGTGGAGTCATGGTTACCAAGCTAGGCTAGCAGACCATTGCCAGTGAATCTGATCCTCACTGGGTGCCAAGCATTTCTTGTTTCGTGCCAAACTAAACTTAGTAAATGAATTGCAAATCGTGTGATTGCTAGTATTGCTTAAGCCGTCGAGATAATGATATCATCTCATCAGAATTATTCCCTTCACATCACCAGAAAAAGAAAGAAACAAACAAACTATTAATTAACCCTTAATTCTGTCACCTTTTCCTTTTTTTTTTTCTCGTAAAATCCAATTTGTTTTTCTTTTTTACAACTTTTATAATGTTTCGAAAGCTGTTTTTACTCAGCCGTTTTTTTTTTTTTTTTTTTTTTTTTTTTTTTTTTTTCGCACAGATTCCTTTGACTTACAAAAATAGTATTGAATTATTTCTCAAATTATTATTAAATGAATGAAATTATAGAGAAGTTGTGTATGTGTGAATGTTTTGTTTTTTTTCTTTTTTTCATAGTCCGTTCTTGCTGATAGATTGTTAGTGTAACTGCAGTCACACACCGGGCCGTATTTCTCTCCTGCAATGTTGATCGTGAAAATTGCAGCCCCCGTTGGTTGTTGGGCGAAATATGATGCGTGGTTGCTTTTCCTTGTGACCGTGTGTTCGCTCTTCTGTCCAGAAAGAATTCAGCACATGGAGAACTCACTAGTTTAGACTAGCACATATGGGCGTGTTTAACTTCAACGAGAACTCAGTTCCGTTAAAATTGATTGATACAAACAAACAAAAAAAATTGTTGATCACCGGGATAATTCTTACAACTTTCTAGTCATAAATATTTTAGAAGCTTTTTAATGGCGTGGTTGTTTGTGCATATATTATGGAGTCTTCAACATATAAGAGAATTTTAGATCATTTCTTTCAGGGATGAGACATTTTTTAAAATGCCATAGACTGTACACTCAGCTTAGAATCTAGTTAAAAATCCTGCGATGGTTTTTCGACTCTTAAAATTTTTTTTTTTTTCTTTTTTACATGTTTCTTCCGCCACACACCCACACGACAGCTATAAAGTGTTCAGTGTTTTTATAGCTGAGCAGAATTAAAACAGTCGGAATTTTAAATTATAATCCCAACTTACTGATCTGCTACTCTGAATTAGACATGTCTCAATAATCATCAAACGGAAAATTTTCCGCTTGGTGATCGTTGTAACTTGTGAAACTCGGATAGATTAACTGGCCGAGTCACGCAGGATTATCTTATAACCTTGTATAGGAAATTAAATTGTTTGTTAAAATCTAAATTCGCACCAAGAGTTATATATACAACATTATCCTATGGACCTCTTCACATGAACGTAGCAGTGTGTCCGGCAAGAATTTACCGAAATCGGCTCTACTAGGACACAGGATGTAGTCTGGAAGATCTGCCGGGAGCGATAGATGATAGGGACGAATGGAGAGAAAGGGTCAAGGAAATCAGTGCTTGCAGCGTGACTTGATGTATACACTCGAGAGGAAGGCATGATGTAACAAAAAATGCACTTTTTATCCTAAATTAACTGTAAAATTAATATATGAATTCTACACTAAATATAACTGTTTTTGGATTTCTCCCTTTCTCCCATTTCTTTATAATCTCGGAAGGAATTTTAAAACTGGGTTAACACTTTGATTTTAATGACTGCTAGATTGAATTTAATTCAGATTTTGTTATATCTATATGTTAATTTGATTCTTGATGAAATGAAAAATCTTTTAAATAATTATTAATCTCATATATATATATATATATATATATATATACACACACAGAATGGATAGAATAACGATCATCTCACTAGTCTCGCAACTTATTAGCAGTGGTTTTTGATTTTATCTTGGTACTCAATATTAGTGGCCTTGTACCAGTTCTAAGCTACATTTAGTGAATAATTATGTGTTTGAGCTTTCTGGTGCATGTATAAAAAAAATTGTTCTTGTGTGTATAAAATATCTATGTATGTGTACAATATTTACGAGTGCCTGTGTACGTGCGTTTGCATGAGTAAAAAGAAAAAGTTTATGAATTATTCGTATTTCAGTGAGTTTGTCTTCGCATGTATTGACAATAATCCACACACACACACACACACACACACACACATATATATATATATATATATATATATATATATATATATATATATATATATATATATATAACCGGACATTGGCCTAGGGGTTAGTGTTCGCCAATGGCCCGGGAGACCTGGGTTCAATCCCAGGTCGAGTCATACCAAAGACTCAAAAATGGTACTTGATGCCTCCTTGCTTAACACTCAGCATTATAAGGTACGTATCAAGGGTAAAGTAGAGCAATCCAGGGAAGGAGTAGCGCCCTCCCCTACACATTGGTGTAGTAGCTATCGAAAAGGGAGCCTTCGGGTTACCCTCGACTATGGTCGCCAACTTTACTTATATATATATATATATATATATATATTTGGGAGTGCATAAGTTCATGATGTTTGTATATGCGAGTGCGTTTCTTCACACATGCAAAAAACTAATTAGTATACGCATAACACATACACACGAATACTATATATATATATATATATATATATATATATATATAATGTGTGTGTGTGTGTGTGTGTGTGTGTGTGTGAATATGAGTGTATAGAAAGGTATTTGGGAGTTCAAGTGACTAAAATAGTTGCGTATTGTATGGTGTAATGGTCAGTTTTGTGTATAGTGAATTCGATTCTCACTGGTTGTCGAATATATCTGCCTTTCTGCGAAACTAAGCTAAGTTTAGTAAATGACAAAAGTAGATGTAGGTGTTCAAGCCCAGACAAAACCCTTGATATAAAATGTTGGTTTTTTTTTCAAGACGGTCCCCTGCCGGAAGTTAGAAAATAATCTCATTTTTTCGTGGCCTTGTGCCAAACTAAGCCATGCATGGTGTGGTAATTTTCCTCAATAAGATATATAATTTTAGAAACTAATTTTTAGATGTCCCCCTCTAAAAGAACCTCTAAACAGAAATTGAAATACTTTTTAAAATTAAGAGAAATAATGTTTGATAGTAATGAATTTAGACAAACGATACAGTTTATTAGAATGGTCATATACTGAAGACGAAGCATTAGCTCCGTTTATATCTGCATTCCATCATAAAATAGGAGAGGTAGGGCGCTGATGACCCCCCACCAGCTATCCCCACTTCTATAGCGTCGTGTGTGCAATCCAGCCTAAATATCAACAAAGGAAGGTAATTTTGTATTTATAATTTAGGTATTGTTAGACTATTTTGTTTTCCTTTGAAAATGCTATCACAAATAATCTTGTATGAAGAATCGCATACCTGTAATATCGGTAGTTGGATCGTTTCCTTAACTTGCGTAAGTATCACCATGATTAAGCATGAAACTTTTGTGTCTGTGTGTCTGTTGTCACGACCAACCTGTTTCATAGACTGAGAAAA
Source organism: Sepioteuthis lessoniana (assembly GCA_963585895.1). Classification (NCBI taxonomy): domain Eukaryota; kingdom Metazoa; phylum Mollusca; class Cephalopoda; order Myopsida; family Loliginidae; genus Sepioteuthis; species Sepioteuthis lessoniana. The sequence goes on along the minus strand of CAUZXS010002517.1, from coordinate 61,478 downwards.
TAATGATTTCGATTTTCGGAAAAAATAACTGTAGTCTTGGTACTGCGGATCCGTCTTCTCGACCAAACCTTCTCATTACACTGAAATAAAGTCAAGGGAATGGTTTGATGTCTGCAGCTTGTTCGATGTGCTTGGGAATTAGCTGCTACTCTTCAAATGAAAATTACTTTATCTTTTCTTATATCATTCCTTGCGATTTTTTTTATACACCATCGTTAGCTGATGGTCTTTCACTAGAGTCCGAGTGACAGCAAGTCTCCACAGATCTCCACAATTCTTATTCTCCTCCCGAGGAGTTTTTCATACCATCGTTAGCTGATGGTCTTTTACTAGAGTCCGAGTGACAGCAAGTCTCCTCTAGTCTCCAAGAATCTTCAGACTATTGTGGTCGATCTCAATGCTGTTGTTTAGATGGTTTCGATTCTTTGACTTCCAGTTTTTCCAGTCCTCTTTCAAGTCGCTGGAGACCGTTCTAAGCGGAACAACTACAACTGATATCACGTTCATTTTTCTCAGCTTTCTTCGTTCTCCGGCAAGGTCCATGAACTAATTATAATTTCTTGATTGTCTTGTTCTATAATTAAATACACAAACTTTCAAATATATGCTAAATTACGATTGTCATTGTTGCTATTTAAGTTTTGTTATTATTATTCTTTTTTTTTTCTTTTCTCTTTCTTTTCTCATTCCTTCTCTTTACACTTTTTTCTTGTTTTTTTTTTTCTTTTTTCCCGTTTACTACTTTCCTCCTCTTTCCATTTTTCTTTCTCTAAGTCTTCGCCAACGAGCTTTTTCTGCTTTTTTTTTTTTACCTCGCCACTTTCCCCGTTTTTTTCTGGAATTTAAAATTTATCCGATTTAACCAAATATGACACCATGTCAAATAAAAAGGGGATGAAATAGTAGGGGTGGGCAAATTTGTGTACCCCCCATTTTTATTATTGGATAACGCTACTTTGCCTTGAAAATCAGCTGCCGAAGTTTTGGCTTTTAGTTGGTTTTGAACACCTGACTGCCTGCAGGTATTTGAAATAATCAAATATTTCTCACCCAGCCGATCGACAGTTATTTAATAAACTCTGTCAGAATGCACAGGATCGAACTCTTTACTCGAGGTAACTGATTGGCGAGACAAAATAACTAACCATTAAACTACAGTAAGCGATTTTTTTTTCTTTTAGATTGATTTTATCGGCATGTCAACCGGTCAAGTGTTATTTTATGCTGACAAGTTAATGAATTGTTGCTTTATTTTCTATTCAAGGCCCCATCAAATAGGCTTAATTTTTAAACAGATTTATTTGACGGATAGATAGGATCCTAACAAGTTCTATCACTCCTGGTCAGAGTGGATCTGGGAGGCAATGAAGAGACACTTTGCATTTTCCTGTTCTTTCAAACTGGAATTTCATCATCAGACACAGTTTAGTGTCATACCCAGGACACCGTTTTTTTTATCTTGTCTTTTTATTCGATTTTATTTTTTCCAAAAATTTTATGATGCTCTCATTTTTAGGTTCTTCTCCCCACTCCCTGTTGGTTGGGGCTGTAGAATATATCGAGTGCATCTCTGCAGAGGGTTAAGACCCGTCCCATCACCACCATATGACACTAAATTGCATTTAATGGTTACGCTCCAGACTTTGGGTTTTTTGGAATGGAGTACTCCTCTGTTGCCCTAAGTTGCAGTGCTAGTGAAGGCCCTATTCATCAGTCAAATAGAACTGCTCAATCATGTACTAAAGATTATTATTAAGAAGTATTTGAAACCACACTCAAGTGTGAAAATTATTTATATTGCACTGGAATACTTGATAAATAGAATTATCAATACTGACTAGCAGTACTTGATATTATTTAACTGTGTGCAAACAAATAATTAATATTAAACATAATTATTTGATAGTAATACTTAGAAGCATATCAATAAAGGATTAATGTTGAATAGAATTATTTGTGTCTGACAGCAATACTTAAAACCGTTTGTGTGCTAAGAAATAACCTCTGACAACTAGTTTGAAAAAAAATTACCAACAAACTATTCGATTACAAACTCTGTGTATACATTATAATGTGTGTGTGGGGGGATATGGCATTCAATAAACCTCAGGAGTTGATAATCCATAAAACAGCATCCAACCCAGTCTTTTGAATTTCATTCTTCCTATGATTTTTGTACAGTTATCTTATGTTTTCCTTTTCACGATTTATTGACCTTATAAACTCTTTCTCACCCATTTTTTTTTTCAAGTTCAATTCTTTCTATTCTCACTTGTTCATTTATTCTGGCACTTGTCGTTCTGAGATTCTTCAGGCTGGTCAATCATCACCCAACCAATATCTATTCCCCAGGCACCGTACCGCTCAGAGAGTCCCACCTTTGCTTTAATCATGACCTCATCTTTATAAAAATCTCTTGTCTCGGGCGACCTGTCTTGTTGAATGTCTCCCAAAGGACCAAGATTGTTGGTTTACGAGCCAGGCCGTACTAGTGGCCGGTTGAAAATTCTGTCAAACGCCTCTATCTCACTGCCCCCTTGGGGCTTCAGGCCAGACATACAAATTCGTTGTGATTGATTCTCTCTGTTTAGCCAGAATTGTATGGGATATTTTTAAGACACTTCCATGGGCGCAAAAAACATCTTTCTCTTCTGATTTTCTCTCTCTTTCAAACATAAATACACACATGCATACAAGATAATATCTATTAAACTTAGCTTATTTTTTATACAGAGCCGAGTGTAAGGGGGTATCCATTGAGGATTGAACTCACTAAATATGCTCTTTGAGATATGTTTGCTATCCTCTCTCTCACTCAATATTGTCGGATTAAGATCCTTTTACTTATATATATATATATATATATATATATATATATATATATATATATACGTTTCTTGAATTAATATTTTTATATCACACCGCCATGTGCGCTCAGATGACTCAGAAGAATAGCGTCCCTCTTGCAGATCCATCTGCATTTCTTCACCCCCGTGTGGGTAGGTGTGTATGCACTTTTTGAGTGATTGGTTAGATTAGAATTAGAAAATGGTTCGGTTTTAAAAGCGTATGGTCGATGTTAAATATATATATATGAGAATTTATAATAGAATCTATTTTGAACGTATTCATACAGATGTAGAAGTTTAGGATATCAAGTACTTAGTTAATAACACTCGATAAAAATTAAAATCAAAATTATTGAACATTCGTACAGCAAGTTTACTACAGAAAATTCTGTTTATTTTCAGATTGTTTAATTTTAACAATTGCTTTCAAAGTAGATAATATTAATTAAAAGCCAAAAAACAAAAGATGTTTGAAACAAAATCTAAATAGCTTTTTAAGATTAAAGTAAAATTTTACTGATGAGTTCTTATAGAAAAAAAATAAAGACTGAAATGTAAATAAAATGTTAGGGAGGAAAAACAAAATTGTATTTATAACTAACTTTTCCCGCGTGAATCCAAAATTTTGTCAGTAAATTTCATTACACATTTGCAAATCTATAAGCTGCGTGCGTAAGGAAAATTATTATATATGAGCGTTTTTTTTAATTGTTTATTTACAAAGGAATAAAAACGTAAGGTCTTTAGTTTCGAACCCATTTTTTTCCAGTCAATTTCTAATTATTGTTGAATTCTCTTCGAAACACTTTGATCAGAGAAGTAATATGTAATACTGCAAGAAGATTTAAGGTTTATAGGACCAACATAAGAATGTTTAAAGATTTTATAGATTTTCTCTCTCTCTCTCTCTCTGTATACGACGATAAGTTAATTATCTACAATTTTGGTATAATATTAGAACAGCACTGTATATAAAATATAAACAATTCGGTTAATTGTTGACTCTCAATGTCTGTATGAATCTCTCTCTCTCTCTCTCTCTCTCTCTCTCTCCGCATATTAGTATCGCCTATAAATAAGTAGACCCTTAATTTTTTTAAAATAGTTCATTTTAATCTTAACGAAAAGATACAATAATATAATTCTTTCTTGAGGACTATAATCAAAACGAATATTTTGCACTATTGCCCCTCTACAGCTTTGAAACTCTGCAACCAAAAATATGTGTTAGTCTAAAAATCCACGATTATTTTTATATATATATATATATATATATATATATATATATATATATATATATAATGCTCTATTGTTTTTGGTTAGAGAAATTTATTTCATGTTTTGGTTTGTTTCAATGCAGTATATAGTGGCCATCTATTATTTATAGATGGCACCCTTACAGGTACAATTGTTCTGGGTCAGAGTGAACCAGGGAGGTATGGCAACGAAGAGGTGCTCCACAATCCTCAGCGCTACAGAACTGGAGCCTAATATTCTAATGCAATTTTGTGGTATTCCAATAAAATCAGATTCAAATTTAAGATTTAGAGAAACCAATGTAAGAGTACAATCATCGGTATATAAATCTGTGTCTTCTTTTTCTTTTCTTTACGTCCAGCTTTTAGAGATTGATAGGAACAGAATGAACAGATGAGTATGATAGTGGTGGGTATTTATGCATATGGACTAAGACACTAAGAAAGATATGAAAAGACTACAATAAATATCTACTCATACTGTTATGAATAGAAATCCTGGAAGGAAATTCAATGGTATGAAAAAGACCCTAATAGTTGACTTGATAGTTGACTGGCGTCATAGCAATATAAATGAATTCATTAGAAAAATAGAATCTATCTCTATCAGGGAGAGAAGAGTTTTAGTTTATGCAGAGCATATAAACGCTAAACGTGGGATAGTTTATATATATATATATATATATATATATATATATATATATATATAAAGAACGAATGAAATAGTCATGTACATTTACAATATAAAGAAATTAAGTATCTATACGCTCTATTGAGACAATCATGCTTCTCTCCCTTGTAGTGTTGAATCTATTTTTGGCGATAAATTCATTTCCACCCTGAAGACGGTAGACCACTAGTGAAATATTTTTTGATTTTTCCAATTTTTCTCTCACACATATTAGGAGACGGTCGAGGTGTTATGGTTATTGTATGAAATGAACGCGGTTACCCGAGTTGAAATAAAAGACTAGGATGTTTTTATTTCATATAGCCCTCAGGCCCTTAAGAAATGTGTACATGCAACAATTCTCCCTTCAGCTCTAGGTAAATAGTAAGGCAGACTGTGTTCTTTAAACTTGGTATGGCAACCGGTGTAAGAGAAGGAAAAATCTTACGTTAAACCTGTTAACTTTGCATGGAAATTGACCTTATATCGCACTCAGCCCTTGCGAAAGGGTTGGATAAATACTTGTGTGCGTCCTCCCAGTGAAAAACAGTATGCGTTGTTATTACCGAATGAGCCAACTCCATTATGCTAATAAGAATTCGTAGCGAAAACGTCTGGGACGGAGTATAAAAAACAAAAAAAAAAAAAACCTTATCAAATAAAATCAGAATAAAGAAAAAAAATCCCAGCAAAACAAACTTGTTGAAATGAGATTTTATGTGATGACAAAAACAGAAAGGATATCCTTCCATGTGTTGGTTTAAAAAAAAACAGTGGGGGAAAGGTTTTTTCTTCGATCGTATTGCTAAGTTAGAAACGTGGGGTGGGGGGAAAGAATGGTGTTTTTAGAAAAGGCACGCTTTTCACCATCTCCAGGGAACGTTACCGGTGATGAAGACGAAAAGGTTTCTATCGCATCAGACTTTAGTATTGTTAGTATAAGAATCCTTTGGGACCCAAAATAACAGGGTTTGGGGTGAATCAGGTCTTGAGGTAGGGAGGTATCACTCTAAAAAGAACAGTTCTCTTGTTGGTGATAATAACTGGTTTCATTACAGACTTATGACGTATGCGCTATCAGTATATATATATATATATATATATATATATATATACACGTCTCTCTATTTTTAAGAATCAGGGCTGAATACATTTTCGAAAACCGATCTTTCTTCAATGTTCCTTTTCCTTTTGTTGCGAGAAAAAATGTGGCAGATATGATACAAGTAAGACACTGAATGTTTTTTCCTTAAAGTTGGAGGAAAATAGAAGCGAAAAAACTTTTGGATGAAGTCTTAGAAAATGTTTCGGTTGGGAGAAATAAATATTGTGAATGGTTTGCGAAGATTAAGAGGTGAATTTGGCTTGGAGAAAAAAAAATAGCGAACGGCAGCGATCAAAGTTGGAAATGACCCAAAATATTCATGTCGATCACTCAACCCTTGCAGAATGTATTGAAAGTATAAGGAAGAGACAGTGGATTACACATGAATTGTCAGATAGGAACATTGGACAGCGCCTAACCATCTGTATTTTGGTTTTTGTCAGACAGGAGAATATTTAAAAAATATGTGGAATATAACCACTACAGATGAAAATAGGTTTACTACAATAAAAATCGTGTCTAAAATGTTGAGTCGATCCAAGACATTGAGAGTAAAAGCTATTTGGAAATATGTATAATGATAATGCCATCTTCTTGTTTTACGATAGCCATCTTTCCAATTTAGATTTCTGTAGTGCACAGATGACTCGCCAGGGGACACACACACACACACACACAAGTGCATTTTCCCAGTGTTCTATTTGGTCAGGGGTGATGGGAGAAAAATAAAAATTCGCTCAGTTTTAGAAGCATAAGCTAGCAAATACCTAGTTAATAATATATGCTTTTCACTCACACACACGTGTGTGTGTGCGTGCGTGTTTGTTTGTTTGTTTTATGGCATATCAACATTTGTTGGTTATTTAATGCTAAATCCATTTTTATACAAATAAACAGTTCAGTTTAGCATAAGTACAGCTTGTCAAAAACATTTCTATTTCAAGCTATTGAGTCTAGTCAAGCAGTTTTATTTCAAACAATTCAGTTTAGTATAATTATAGATTTTTAATTACACATAGTTAAATGTAAAAACTGTTCTTTCCAACAAATCACTTCAGCGTAAGTACAGTTTCAATGTCAAAAACTGTTCCATTTCAAACAATTCAGTTAAGCATAAGAATGCAGTTTAAATATCAAAACAGTTCTATTCAAAGTAATTCAGTTTATCATTAGTCGACAGTTTAGTTCTAATTGACCCATTGATAAGACCCTATCAGGTGCTACCACTCCAAGTCAGAGTGGACCTGGGAGCACTGGCAATGATGGGGTAGTCCACATTTCCCAAAGGTCCATGATTGAAGCCTCACCACCAGATTGTTTTGTGTCATATGCAGAACACTCGTTGGGGAGTGGGTCTTACCTCTCTGCAGTGATGCAGTCGGTGCATTCTAAAGTCCCAGCCGACTGGGCAAGTGTGTGTGTGTGTGTGTGTGTGTGTGTGTGTGTGTGTGTGTGTTGCTGTTATATAGCAATATACTTATACCTATTCATCTTATTAAATTAAGTAATTTCCTGTCTAATCTAAAACCTCATGTCCATTTTGGAAGATCAGTGTTTGCTCTGATTTTTTAATCGTATATTTTTTTGTAAAAAGTAGATTAAATAGGAGCATCATAATTGAGTGTTGTTTCAACGGGTACCGAACAGGTTCAAGGTCAGTCTAGTATTTTATATAGTTCAATACTTCTATCCATTTGTGTATTTGAGAGATTTGAGGAAGGAAAGATGAATGGAAATATCGATAGAAATTCATTCAATCTTAGTTAATAACAATCAGTAAAAATTAAAATCGTCAAATATTTACTAAAAAAAACTAAATTTCTCGGTTTTTCTTGTAATTGTTCAATTTAAGACATTTTCAAAAGTAGGTAATATTAATTAAAAGAATAACAAGAATTTAAAATGAAATCATATAATTTTAAATATTGCAATAAAATTCTGATGAGTTCTTATATTAAAGTCTTTACAATTTTTTTATATGTAAAATATGTATGAAAAGAAAAAATATTTTATCTCAATCTTTTCCTTGAGAATACAATACTTTTGTCTGTAAACTCCATTGTACATTTACAAAAAATGTTTTCAATATGTTTAATACGAAATATATTATTTTTGAGTATATTTTTCATATAAAACAGAGAAATATCTTAATATTTTAATTCTTACCTTTTTAATATTTACATATTTTCATTTGAAATTGCTTTATATTTTACATGATATAAAAAAATCTATCCATGGATGTACAGTGTATATATATATATATATATATATATATAATCAGGACTAATGATTTTAAACCTATAAAAATCTGGTTAATGAAGATGAGTACATGACTAAACAATTTATATAATAAATTGATGTCTTGACTTGAATGTTTTTACCAAATCTCTGGATTATGTAAGTGCAGTCCCCTCCATTCTTTCAAACCACATTTTCTTGTTTCCTTAATTGAAAGCTAACTCAAAGCTAAGAGTTGTGGACGCGTGCGATATTTTAAAAAAATACGACGGCGCCATTTCACGGCATAAGTTTCATAGGTGTTTCGACCATTTGAAGCTTAACTGGAATAAGTGGTGTCGAATGCCTGTGGGGACATACTTTGGAAATGTTTCATTTATTGCTCAATTTTGTCTTGATAAATACAACTCCAATCTCGATATTTTTTAACCTAACTCATATTTTAAAATACTATTACTTTTAATTTGAGGAATTTTTGCAGACTGTTATTAATGAAGAATAGAAAAAACGTGAAGAGATTTTGATAGATTAGTGTACTTGTATTCAATTATTAGTTAGTCTCTGTACAGAACGTCGTAGAAACACGTCATTTATATGCACACTTTGATATCTTCTGTGTGTGTGTATATATATATATATATATATATATATATATATATATATATATATATATATATATATATATATATATATATATATATATATATATATTAGAGGCTGAGTATATTAGGGACTTTTGCCACTTTCCCTTGTGAGAAGAACCTTCTGTGTCACAGCAGGCAAAAGACTACTTAGAAGAAGGCAATGAAATTTTAAAGAGATTTTTTTTCTCAAATTTTGAGTCATCTCACCTCTGTCAATAGCAATATTTTAATGATGTATTTAAAAGGACACAAAGTCCTTTAAATAAGCAGGCTACTTGCTTCTATGAACTCGGAGGTTCCATCCTCATTGGGTGCTACCCTATAGTAGCGTTGTGCCAGATTAAGCTAAATATAGATAAAGAAAGAGTTTGTAACGGACTTTGGAACAGAAAAAGGTTGTTTTTTTTAACTTGGGTAAAAAATTAGATATCACCATTGAAATAAATCTAAAGATTTAAATTTTGCGAAATTTAATGTTACATGATTGAAGGCAAATAAGATGTATTTTATATCTTATTTTATTATCATTATTATCAAATCATATTTGTATTAAGTTTGTCACAGCAAAATGATGCCAATATTTGGCGTTTAATGCCAAGAAATACGAGCCCCAGGGAACGCATCTGCGCTTGTTGCTTGTAAGCAGCCTCTTTCAACAAATGATTTGCGAAATATGACAAAATATTGGGAAAAGATAACTCCAACAAGTAGCATTTGCTTAGTATGTTCAAATCTCTCTCTCTCACTTTTTCCCTCGCTCTTTCATGAAGATTTAATTTATACTTCTCTCTCCCTATTTTTAACTGTGTATTCGTACTAAGTATCTATCTCATTTTATGCATATATATGTCTGTTTATAATGGATGTATGAGAGTATATTAATTTCTCTTCCTCTCCAACGCAAACTCTCTATATATTCGATTGTGTATTCATGCAACATATATCAGTCTACGTATATATGTGGTGTAATGCCCGTGGTGTAATGGTTATCGTCGTAGGAAATGGACACGGCGACACGAGTTCAAATCCTGGACGAGACTGATTGCATTTCACATAGTACTAATACCCTTGGGAAAGGTATGGATCCAATTATTCTCCCTCCAGCTATGGGTAAATAGTTGGGCAGACTTGGTTCTTCAACCTTGGTAAGGCAACTAGTCTAGGAGAAGGAAAACTCTGAATTCAAACCTGTTAAACTCCGCTTAAAAATTGACCTTGTGTCATATCCTGCCCGAGCGGAGGGGTTGGTAAATATGTGGTTGATTCAATAAATAAGAGGTATTTTTGGAAATAGCAAAATTTTTCTTTTCTGAATTTCATTCCATAAATGTAATCTCTGCGTTCTTTGTAGGCCAGTTGGATGGGACTGTAGAATACACCGGCTGCATCTCTGCAGAGGGGGTCAGACTCTACCCAACAAATGTCCTGGATCTGACACTAAGCAATCATATTGTGAGGCTCCAGTAATGCTGGAGCTCTGTGGAATGCGGAGTACCCCTTCATTGCCATCGCTCCTAGGTCCACTCTGGCCCGGAGTAGTAGAACCTGAAAACTCCTATCTATTGGTCAAAAAGAACTGTTTGACATTTAAATTGAGTGCAAATAAATAACATGCTAAATCATTCGAAATAGAACTGTTTTATCATTTAACTGTGGGTAAAGAAATGACAGATGTTTGATTGAATTACTGATACATAGCAATACTTAGAACCATTTAACTTTGACTTATATTAAATATATATGATTTGTAAATTTATGTATAAAGAGGATTTGGCTTTAAATAACCTACAATGATTGATATACGTTGGCTTGGTTTTATGGCATATCTCCTCACTCAAAACTAGAGCCCCATCACATTAAGCTGTTAGTGTCATAATCAGAACACCCGTTTTATTGGCACGTCCAGTCGGCTGAGGTCGTAGAATACACTGCATCTCTGCAGAGGGGTAAGACGGCCACCCAACGAGTGTACTGGTTATGGCACAAAAACATCTGATGGTGAGGCTTCAGTCATAGAGCTTTGGGAAATGTGGACAACTCCTTCATCGCTAGTGCTCCCGGGCTCACTCTGATCCGGAGTGGTAGCACGTGATATGGTCTTATCAGTGGGTCAAATAGAACTAAACTCTCTTGCTTGAAATAGACATTTAACTTAACTGTTTTGACATTTAACTGTTTGTAAACAAAAACTATACTTATGCTAAACTGAATTGTTTAAAGTTTAATTCGGCGTTAAATTACCCGAAAAGGGTTGAAACGCCGTAAAATAAAACAAACAACCAACAAACTTTGAAGTGTTAGAAATAAAACTGTTTGATCATTTAACTGCGTGTAAAGTAATGAGTGATGTTTAATTGAATTGATAGGGATATATAACAATAGTTGGAACCATTTAATTGTGCACTAACGAATTAGTAATTTTGAACAGAATTATTAGTATTAAATAGCAATTCTTGTAACCCTTTGACTGTGTACAAACAAATGATTAATATTGAATAGAATTATTAGTGTTAGATGGCAATGATTGAAACCATTTACTTGCATAGAAACAATAGCAAAACCTAGAATGCGAACAAATTTGTTCTAAATGATGTAAAAATAAAATTACCAACAAACTGTGTGCAAACAAATGACTGATATTAAATTGTGACTCTTATGGAGCAATACTTAGCACCATTTTACTGTGTGGGGAAAAAAATGAGCTCAGGCTTGTTTAAAAATATTATCTACAAACTGTATTTACCAATCATATATATCTGATATATATAAAGAGGATTTGGTATTAAGCAATAAACCAATGTTCTTTTGCCATAAAATCCAACCAAAGCTTTTAGTTGGGGGAAAAGTGGTCTCATCTATTTGCAGAGGATTCATTTATTATATTCTACGCCTCACTGACAAGGTGCACGTACATATATATTTTCATAATTTCTATCTCTAAATAGATACAGTGTTTTATTCGTATCGGCAAACATAGCTGACCCGTCGACTTATCTTGCCCTGGGTGACGTTTGTCCCGTTCTTATCGTAAATATCTGTCACAAAAGATACGTTTACTCACTTCCTTTCTGAATATCAAGTTGTCAGAAATTTAAACTATAAATGGTACCCGTGTTGATAATATTTTAATGAACTCAAATGTTGACGAAGAGATGTCTCTGTTTCCTTTATGAGCGTAATTAATATCAAAGTTCGGAACCTCTCAGCATCAACTTTGAAAATGAATCAATTCGTTCGTAAACTTAAATTTTTCAACTCCCATTTTGATCTTCTCGTCATATTGACGTTAAACAAATGACAAATTTCATGTAATTTATATATTTATATATTTATTCGAAAGTGTACTTTTTTTACGTTTCCATAGAATTTTTTTTCCGACAAAACCAGATCCTATTTAGTCACAAAAGCTGTTAGTAGTTATGAGTTGATACGAGAGCATCTTGTCGTGGTCTAGAGTGAAGTAAGCTATGTTTTTACGCTACCCCTTCACCACTGGACACAAGATTAATTTTTTAAGCGGATTAAAGCTGGTTTGAATTTAATGATTTCCTTCTCCTAAATAGGTTACTAAATCGAACCTAAGATATTAGTTTGCCCTACTATTTACCTACAGCTGGAGGGGAATAGAATATGTGGATTAATACCTTTCGCAATGGAATTAACGTGAAGTGAAATGCAAACAGCTTCGTTCAGGGTTTGAACTCATGTCGCCGATCCTTTTTCCTACGATAAGCATTGCACCCAGATTGATTCTCTGTTGGTGACTAAGTCACATTTAGAAAATAACGACGTGTGTATGCATAACATAATAGTATTGAATATAAATATGTAATGTATGGATATGTAGCAAAAAACTAAACCAAAAAGTGGAATCGCTAACCAAACGTGCATGAAATGATGTTGGTATCAGCCATAATTTCGGGGCCAAAGCATCATTATCACTAACTCAGAGGAATCTCATTTATATCTCATGATATCACTAGACTTTGTCGGTTTTCCAGATCAAAGTACAGTTTTGGCTGGAAAGTGGTGAATAAAATGTAAATACGTCCAACAAAGTGTTGTCAAATTTTTTCTTAATTGTATAAGGTATCATGCACTCCTTTTAACGTGACATACACCTGAACTTTGTGGTAGAAATTTAGATTCTCCCTTGTGTGTGTGTGTGTGTATATATATATATATATATAACTTTTTCTTAAATCAAAAGTGCTCACCTACTGGCAGTAGGCAGGATTAAACTCTCCTGTGTGCGTGTGTTATACAATTTCTCAAATGTCATTTCGAACCTGGCGAGGTTTTAGAAAGTGATCAGAGAAAATTTACAGTGTCCTGATTTAACCGTTATTTCTATGGTGGAATTTTCAGATAATTGATTGGCTTCCATCAATAAGAAACTCGTCGTAAGGAATATCACCGAAGCAGCACAGAAGAAAATCTCATCGACGATAAACTTGAGAGCAAACTGATTAGCGGTTGAAGAAAAAGAAACTTTGTGATTACATATGTTTTGTTCGGTAAAGGGTAGATCATGGTGGAGTTAATACTATGAGGTGTGGAAGGTGTAGTGTCACGTGCTCGAACACCTGTCCACCTTTTGTGTAAGTTGATGCGCATGTGCGTGCGTGTACAAGTGTCACAATGTGAGTCTGTTTTTGTGTCAGGGTCCTTTGCTATGGAACACCTGTCGCATTGTCGCGAGCAGGGAAAGATTTGAAAGACATTATAAACCATTTAGAACAGCATGAAAAAAAGAAGGCCAAGTAAATTCTGATGACGGAAATTTATTTTGCAACGCTTTTATTTAAGATTAAACATACAAGTATAAATGAATTGTTACCACATTGAAAAATACAGCAATCGATAGGAATACAGGTTCTAAAATAAAAGGATTCGGAGTGGTCAGATCGCATATTGATTGACTGTATATCCTCCTTGGGTGTATTTTCTCATCCATATGATTGTACTGACTGACGGTGAAGCCAAGTTTAAAGAACTGGTTTCCACTAGATCACTAAAGTTATGAAGAAAAGGGCCTTTTAAATACCTAGATCCTATTTACCAACCCCTCCGCTCGGGCAGGATATGACACTAGGTCAATTTTTTAAGCGGAGTTTAACAGGTTTGAATTCAGAGTTTTCCTTCTCCTAGACTAGTTGCCTCACCAAGGCTGAAGAACTTAGTCTGTCCTACTATTTTACCCATAGCTGGAAGGAGAATATTTGGATTCATACCTTTCCCAAGGGTATTAGTACTATGTGAAATGCAATCAGTCAGGTCCAGGATTTGAACTCGTGTCGCCGTGTTCATTTCCTACGACGATAACAACTGCACCACGGTCACCTCCCTTTTAAATACCTAGATGAGTGGCCATTGAAGATGAACAGTTACTGTGAGCAGTATGAGGCCTGTGTGCCAGACAGAGAAAATCTTAAATCTTACTGTATCTTAAGTGGTATGATGGTTTGAATGTTCGGCTATCAAGCTTTCATGAGTGAGTTCGATTCTCACTTGGTACCTCATACTAATGCGAGATTCACCGTAGCGTGATGGCTAAAGTGCGCGGTTTTGAAGTAAGAGTTCAAACCCCATTCGCGCTATTAAACTCACTTTCGAACTTATACATCTGGGGAAAGTATGAACCACCTTACCACACATCAGCTGTACGTTAAATAGTATCACAGCTGTTATTTTATAAGAATGGTTTGGGCTTTAAATAAACCACAAATAACACATGCCTTTTAATGAAAAAAAAAAACATACCTCATAAGTAAGCAAGTAAAGTTGGGGGCGACCCGAAAGCCCCCTTTTTAATAGTTACAACACCGATGTGTAAGGGAGGGCATTACTCCATTCCATGGATTGCTCCTCTTTACCCTTTGATTCTTACCTTATAAGGCTATGTGTTAAGCAAGGCGGCACCAAGTAGCATTTTTTAAATGTCTTTTGTATGACTTGACATAGGATTTAATCCCTTTCTCCCGGACTATTGGAAAACTCTCTGCCCATAGCCATAGCCCGGTAAAACCCCATACCTCATACACTTGGCCTATTTATTCATGTTCACAAGTCAGAGCGTTTTGACATGTTTATATCGTAAATAGGACCCCCATCCCATCTACAATTATAGAAAATCAATTTTTCAAATCTGATAAATTGCCTTTGTAGAGAAAGAATTTCTGATTACTTCGGAATAAAAAATTAATCTCGAAAAAATGTTTCGTACATTTCTTATCTTAGACGGGACCTATCTAATTTAGTTGTGCACAACAGTTTATCGAATATATTTTGCTCTTGATAAATGTGAAAAAAGTAACCCAGCTATCAAAAACATAGGTAATAGTTTTGTTGACTAGGTTACCTCCCTTGAATTTCTCCGTTTCTCACCAAATATAGTCGACTAACACTATTCTATAAAGATATCTTTATAGTTTTGTTTAGTTAATTGGACCAGTCAGTTATTGGGTTCAAAAGCTTTGGCTCCGATGTAATGGTGCCTGCTGTGATCCATACACACACAATAAATAAATTTATATATATATATAATCTGTAGTTTTAGAATTAGATTCTGATATCTCGTCGACCCGAGTATTTCTTTAAAAGAATAAAAAAAACTTTCGGTTATATATTGTCCATTTTCAAGATTTTGCATGAATATTATCAATTATTCATATGCTTTTATGCTGCGTTCATCAAATTTTAATCTCATTTCGTTTCATCGGTATTTACATGTTTCCATGAAAATTGCAGATAGACGAAGAATTCCATAAGATAGTTAAAAAAAAATGCACATGTTGGTAAAGTAGAGAAAGAAAAGGCATCTTTTAAAGTCCATATGAAAAAACATCTCCCTGGGAAAAAGTCTTACGAAATATCTGTGTAAGGTTTGCCGACTTAAATAAACAAACTAACGCTCTTGTGAAATCTCAACACTAGGATTAAGTTGGAAATAAAAGGCTTTCGTCCGTTTCCCGAAAATCTGTCTATGGGAAAAATAAGAGTCCAGTGAAGTAAAGGATGATTCTGTTGAATAGCTTAGATGGCCCATTAGAAATGGCAAAACTAAAATGGAATTCATAAGGCATTTTCATATTACTTACATCTCTCTACCCTCTCTCTCTCATTATATATATATATATATATATATATATATATATATAATGGTGTCTGAGTATGTTTCTGTGTATGACGAGACATTTAATTTTTTTTATATCAATCAGGAAAGTGATTTTATATACACACACACACACACACACATATATATATATATATATATATATATATATATATATATATATATGAAAGGAACATCACACACATACCGAGCGAGTACGTCATCAAGGGTAAATTAAGCACCCTGTAGCTTTTTGTCATGTTCTTCCATAAGTACATGTGTATACTTGCAAAATCTAAGATAATAAATTTTTTTCGATTTCAAATGTCTGTCTCTCTGTCCATATATAATCTCCAGCCTTCATTAGTGAAGTTCCAGATAGGTCATGGCATGAGTATTCGTTCTGCTGTTTATAAAAACAAGCACTTCAACTTGAATCTTTTTGGCTGTTTTGGACCTTTGTCCTTCCGCGTCTCCTTTTTTTTTTTTTTCTGTGTTCTCAATGAAGGTTGGTCAATCTTATTTCGTTTGTGCCACACATATTGTCTACTTTTCTCGACCAGTGACGACTTAACGTCGCCTTTTATACAGCAGAGGGATGTGACTAATCCCTAAAAGAATTATGACCCTCACAGACGAGGAACTCTAAGCACCAGCTAAGAGTTTCACATCCCTCTGCTGTATAAAAGGCGACGTTAAGTCGTCACTGGTCGAGAAAAGTAGACAATATGTGTGGCACAAACGAAATAACAAATCAAATCGTGTATGTATGTGCATGTGTGTCTGCTTGATATAATAGACTGTATCGACTGTTGGGTACAGGGTCAGTTAGTTTGATCTCATTTTGGTTCAAACAAATTTATCGGATATGTTAAATTCATTATTTACAAAAAATTCTGTAAATTATTATATTAAAATGGCTTCCAACTTCGTGATGATAGACAGGTCAGAGTGGCACCATTTTAATATTTGTAAAAAAAAAACAAACAAAAAAAAACTTTTTCCAGAGTTCGTTAAGTTTTTAATATCTTAATGAAACTCTGATTAACGTCCGATACTTTTGGTGTAAATAAATCTGGGCACAGCGGATTTGTGCGTTTGGAATTGCAAAAATTCCTAGAACATGGACATTTTTTTTTTTTTTTTTTTTATTAAATTGAAGCAAAAAAGAAAGAATTTTTATTTTTCAGCACGCTAAGACAGAAACTGTGTGTATAAAAATAAGTAAAAATAAAAATTACTGCTGTAAAAGAAAAATAGATTAAAAATAAACGACCCGATTTGCTCTTCAGAATAAAAATAGTTATAAAATAAAATGAAAATCAACACACCTGAAATTCCTCGGCGAAACTTTACCCGTCGCCTTGTCAGTCTGAAACAAAGGTAGGAGCGATATTGAAAAGCTAAAGAAAAGTGAAAACGTCTGCTAAGTCAATGGTAGACTTGATGATAAGATGGCATTTTACAGAAGTTCTATGAATTCTTTATTGGCGGACACATTCGCATACGTTCGCTCTCTCATCGACATCATCCTCACGCGTATATTTACTCCTATTCATGAGCCAAAATTTATGTATCCATTATTGGAATGCGGTCAAACTATAGAAAAGCATCTAGTAATTTTAGAATATGTTAAAGATATATTTTAAAATTGCTATGTATTTGTAAGAAAACTTTTGCTTGTTCAATTATTGCTCGCAATGCCTCTTTGGGCATCTCTTCTTTCAACTATTTTCTTAGCTCAACCTTAAAGAATATATTTACACAGAACATTATCAACATTAATACAATATATATATATATATAATGTGTGTGTGTGTGTGTGTGTTCTCTATATTCTATCGATTAAGTCATACACACATTTATATTTCTCCTTTGTTATTTATTTTTTTACTGTTTTTATTTTACATTTTGTAGCGCTAAAAGATCAAGCTGTATTGATGAAAATTAAGTTATAATAATGAAATAATCAGTTATAATCATCCATAACAACTGTTTTATGCTCAACACAATTGTTCAAATATCAATTTTTCGTGACTGCTTAAAAAAAAATATTGAAATCTGGTATCGAATCGTCTAGACTTTATGTAGACGTCTAGACATACTTTATTATATCAGTTGCTAAGCCGTACACACGACTTATTTAAATAGTTAAAATAAAATGAAATTTAAAGTTTTAGTATTAGTGTTTTTTGATCAAATTTCGTATCTATCTACACTTGATTGTTCTCTTTATCCAAATATGTTAAGTTCTTTCTCATCTGACTTGCTATTTGCCTGTCACTCAGTCAGCCTTTATATTCTGCACACGTATGCATATGTCCAAGTGCAGCTGTCCTGATCTCAAATTATTATTTGCCATTGTGTCCCACCAACACCTGGTGAACACACACACACACACACACACACAGTCTGTCTCTGTGTGATCAAAATATTTCTTCTTATTGCACCCGAAACGATAAAGTAAATATCAACAACAATCTTTACAAATTTGCAAAATTGTTTAGTCCACAGCGTCCATGCATTTGTTGTGAGGCAGACTGCTCCAAGTCCAGTCGCACGTGTCTGTGTATAAAACCTTCAAACTTGTCTGTCGGCAAGATCAAACATTTAATTCAGTGCGTGCTGACGCGAAATGGTTGTATCTCCGATAGTAGTTTGCATGTAGAGGCTTGTGGCTGTTGCACTAACAAGGTGATCCCCCTTCTCCCTGGCTAGAAATAAGCTCAACGATCACGATAGATTGTGTTCCTTATTGTTTAATGACTCTCAAATAAACGCACTTGACGACGTCCCAGAAGCACAATAATAACAAAAAAGTTCCTAAACCCAGGTTTTTATCGGGTTTCTTTGTGACGTATTGTTTCTTGGTTATCTCCAGTATAGATTTATCTACTAACAACTTGAATAATTCCTCTTTAACAGCAGGACTTGAAAATAGTTTCTCTGGAAGGTCTATCAAAAATTTAAACTGCTTATCTACAAGCTAGTTACTTAGTCAAGAAACAAAGAGAAAATCGCTTTTTTTTACAGGACGGAAACTGACTATAAATGTCCCTTTTCGTTTCCAAACTCTCAGTCTTTATGCAATCTATGAACCAAACGGAATATTGTCAAACGCTTGGAAGTGTCCACTGGTAAAATTTCACTGGCAATTAACCTTTCCAACATCTTTGTAAGGCTGAAATACGATATAACTGACACAATACCGAGAAACGTATGCTCGAATGAGGTTAGCAAATAATGTAATTATTTTCTCTGATGATTGTGGTCCAAGCAAACTACATGGCAAATATTGTTGCCTTGAATAATAGAATTTACCCTTACTTATATTTAACTTCTATAAGTTAGCCAATATAATAAACCTTAGCTTTATCTGATACAGGCTTCATCTGTCGAGCACAGTGGAATTGTTGCCCTCACTACACAATGGTTTACAAAGCTATCTTGCTAAGCTTTGGTCTAGGGAGGTTACCCAAATTTGGTAAAGGTGTTTTTTAGAAAATAAGACAAACAAAATCTACCTAAAGTTGTATTCATATCATGTTGTTTAAAATGAGCGGTACTTGAACCTCAGATTTTGAGACGCATCATTTTAATGGACGGGACTTAAACATCGTATTTGGACAAGGATGGACTCTAGATTGGCCAACAATCTCCCCCAGCCTCTGTGATTATCAGATTTTCACAGAATTTTTATGAGATACGAGTAGACTGATTTTTATGTCAATAACAATGTCCCCATCTGCATTGTAACTGATGGTCGAAAAATAAAATTTTAAGCGGACGCTGAATCTTTCATTCAAAATATTCCATTCAATATATTGGATGTTTCGAAACATTCATAATAATCACAATATTTCTAAAAGGAAAATGAACACACACACATACATACATACATACATATATATATATATATATATATATATACACACACACACACACACACAAGAATGGATTTTATGTGAAAGTATTTCTGTATTGGATTGAGGGGTGGAGAAGGACGACTGTATACAAACCTTTTTGTAAGAGTGATGATCAAGATTGATATGCGTTTTTTTTTTCTTTTCTTTTATTTAAGAAACGTTTTCTAACTGTTCAATAATTCTTCGTTGGCAACAGAATAATTATGAATAATTTTGTTGATTTTTCGTGTTTTTTTTTTTTTTTTTTTTTTTTTTTAGTCCTTTTGTGTTGAGAATCAATTTCTCGGCGTTTAAACATTTTGAAATATAGCGAAATTTTATGGAGAAAGAAATATTGAAAAGAAAAGAAATACTGTTGTGACGGAGAGGGAGAATTTAAGTCGACATCATTTAAATCTTATAATATACAAAAGTTCCAAATATTCAAACCAATACCGCCACCGACATCATCATCATCATAATCTTTTTAAAAATCTTATCTTACTGCTGGTGAATTTTCACACATTTTTTTTCTCTGGATTCTAGGTGACAACAATTCTCATTTCTCTAGGACTCTCCTCAGTATTTTTAAATGCTGGATTTGACGATCTAAATCCTTCCACATATTTCCAGTCTCTTTACCAGATTCTTTGAGATTCGTCTAAAGACTCCCACTTAATTATCAATGACATCTCCATCTTCTATATTTTGTTTTTAGTTCTAAGTTAAGTTTCATGTATTTCTACAATTTTCGTTTTCCTTTAATTTCACTTAATGGTCTGCTGGAACCGGAAAGTTTATGATCAAATTCTTTTCTTAACTTTAAAAATTCCTCCTCTTCGTCTTATGATGATGAAGAAGAAGTGGTGGTTATAGAGGGAGGGGGAGGGCGTAAGCTAGGAGTAACTTAAGAATTAAAATAATACTTGGGATTTTTTTAGTTTCTTTATAAGTAATATTTTTTTAATTGTTCGTTATAATACAACCAAACATTTTTCTTTTTTTGCGCTTTTTTTTCCTCAGTTCTCTCATTTGTATTTCATTTCCTCCTCTTTCTTCTTCCTCGTCGTTTTTATCTTCTCCAATCTGAATATCTGTTTCCCTATTTCTTCATTTTCCTTTTCTATTTCTCTCTCTCTCTTTTTTTTTTTCACGTATCCTTTCCCTCTTCTCTTTTCCCTTGTCATTTCTTTTTCTTCAAATCTTTGAATTTTAATCGGTTTGGAATAGGAACGTCGGTAGCACTCGACCCCTACAAAGAAAGAAAGACGAAAAAAAAAAAAAAAAAATTGAGGAAACGAAAGGAATAATAATAGCAGTAACATCAACTTTTCAATCCGGCGCTTTCGTTCCCAGCTGATCGATATCTGACCCTGGAATCAATTGACTGTTGAGAACACTTTGATTCTTTTATTCTTACTCAATAACTTGTCTGAAACACCACGTGTTCAGCGATCGATCGATTCACCAAACGTAAAATAGTCAGAAAACGCGCGCGTACACACACACACACACACACACACACACACACACACACACACACACACACAATAATCATAATAAAAAATAGAAATAAAAATAAGCGATCACGAAGCAAAAAGATTGATGCGATTCAATTTTTTTTAAATCGAGAATGGTGAGGGTGCATTTCCTATTCTACCATATTAATGATGTTTGAATAGTATATAAGAATTGATTACCTTGGATCAATAGGTAGATACAATTTCACACACACACACACACACCTATTATATATATATATATATATATATATATATATATATATAAAATGAAAGTTCCAATCAGAATGATGCCGTCAGAGAGTTTAAAAATACATGGGTTGTATACTCAACAGAGGACTAACTGCACTCAAAAAAGGGGTTTCCTAGGTATAAAACTAAAGTGAATCTGATAATGAGGCACCATTTATCCAGCTCTAGAATTGTGGATTTACTCCTTCGTTCTTATTACTCCCAGATCCACCCTTATCCGAAGGGTGGCAACTTTGAGCGAAATCCGTCGTACTTTTTTCTTTTATTATAATGACATATCATAATTGTATATAATATTACATAAGAAAAGCTATTATTGTTTTCAAAGGATTATCTTCTTTAGTTACTTGAAGCCATGTAATAGCTTCGAATATGAGAAAAACATGATTGTATTATTAGCTATTAACTTCGGCTTTAAATAAATCAACATGGGTTGATATGCCGTAAAACTAATCGGCCAACCAGCATCTCTTTGATAAATATAAAATCATGACATTTCTAAAAGAAAAAAATATCACTAAAAAAAAAAACACATAAAAAAAGAATTGTGTGTGAGTGTGTGTGTGTATATATATATATATATATATATATATATGATAAAACATCCTGACTATTTTCTCTTTATTATTTGCATAAATTTCGCACATAATAATCCACATAAGAGCTCGATTTCTTGTCTTTTGCCAGTGTTGCTGTTAAGTTTTTGGTCGCTTTTAATAAGTCAGTCGAACACTTTGGGGGCTTTCTCAATTTGATGAATTCCTTCTTGAATAAACGATTAACATGGCTGGCATTTTCTATGCGTACCACGTGACCAAACTACCCCTTTTCGTCCGGTGATATTCCAAGATTACTCTTTATATCATCAATTTATGAAACTCAAATATGTTACCTTTAATCGAAGATTAGCAATATTATAATAGCAGAAAAAAAAAAGTATTTCAGAAATATGAAAAAAACAAACACCCAATTTATTTTGAAATGTCTGCTCTCATTTGTGATGTAAATATCTTAATAACTACTAAGTCAAGGCAAATGAAACTTAACACGATTAATGCTGAGCGCAATATGATTTTTTTTCAAAAAGTAATCTGAATGAGAAATACAAAGCTATGTAGATCTCATTAACGATTTCTTAAGTTTCCAATATGTATACCGTTATAATTCCATATACCAATATGTATACCGTCATGATTCCATATACCAATATGTATACCGTCATGATTCCATATACCAATATGTATACCGTCATGATTCCATATACCAATATGTATACCGTCATATACGGCAGCCATATCAAAATTAAAATATTTTTTTCTGAAAAACTCTATATGTGGCTGCTTTCTTTTCTATTGAATTAAGATTACCCTTTGGCTTAAATTCAGACTATTTTAAAACCTAAAACTGTTTGCGATTTATTAGCAATCTTGTCACATTACTTAGTAATCCGAAATTCCGTTGTTTTGGGAAATTATATTGCGTTATATTCTTGGGCACGATAAAGGCAATAAGAAAACGGTAAATGTGTTCGTGATTTATCTATAATACCAACAGTGCTTGAACATTGCTGTAAAAATGACTTTGAGCGCGCTGATACTACCTTGATGATATCGAAAAGACCAGGTCGCAACACTGAAAACCCCGACAGAAATGTCGATGAAAACGTAGTTAAACCTGTCATTATTATGAAAACTATGTAAAGAAAGAATAAAAATGAGAATTCGGATCAAATGGGAAACGAGTGGTTTTCGCTCTGGTGAACCCATCACTTCAACTCCTTCCAGTCATATGCATATTTGCGCATGCGAGGTATAAAGGAAAAATTGCGCGGGAAAACATTAACAATAATTCTGAAGTAAAACCTCTTCCGTGAACTATTTATGGTTGACATTGTTATATATCTCACTCTGTTCATTTCTATCTATCTCAATCTGTTTCTATTTATCTAGAGGAGGTTACTTTAAAAGATTGTTCTTGTACTTATAAATTTTTGCCTACTCTCAGAAAAGAACTTGCAAAAAGTAAGCTATCAGGTTCTTTTTAAAAATCCTTTAAAATCCCGAGATTATATTTGGTGCAAGGTCTTAATTATGGGACCCTCACGAATCAGTTGTAACTGGTTTTCAAGATTACCTCTCTAAACACTGAACGACGAAATGTAACACCCCGCCACTAAAAATTAATGAAAAAGAAAAACTAGAACAGATTTGAATCCTTTTAATTATTTTGATGTCTTTCTAGATATTTGGCTCAGCAAACTTTAAGCAAATATCAACACCGGAGATATTTATATACCAATAAAATGTGCAATGACCGCAATGTACGAATACTTTTATTTGACGAAAGTGAATATCTGCCGTAACTTGTATCGTCAAAATTGTCAATAAAACTGCTATCATAGGGATTCTAATTCCCAAATAGACAATTAATTATGAGATCAGTTTACGGGTTCTCACACAACTGCAAAATCTACCTATGATGTAAAGAGCAAACTTGACAATTGTAGCTTTGTCCTTCAATGGGTGGGGCTATTTGGCGAGGATGAAACTAATAAAAAGCCAATTTTATGTATTAAAAAGCAATAATTTTAGCCAGTCTTCTCTCATTCTCCTTCTTTCTTAGTTTTTCTTTTTCTTTCCTTTATAAATCATTTTTTTCTACTTCACCCTCTTTTCTTTTTCCTCTTTTTTTTCTCTTAAATTTTTAAAGCTGGTTTTACTTCATAAACTATTCCCTTTTATTTCTCTATCAACTTCTAATCTTATCTTTCTTTCTATCTTTTTTTTCTATCTTTCTTTCTATCTTTTTTTCTATCTTTCTTTCTATCTTTTTTTCTATCTTTCTTTCTATCTTTTTTTCTATCTTTCTTTCTATCTTTCTTTCTATCTTTTTTTCTATCTTTCTTTCTATCTTTTTTTCTATCTTTTTTTCTATCTTTCTTTCTATCTTTCTTTCTATCTTTCTTTCTATCTTTCTTTCTATCTTTCTTTCTATCTTTTTTTCTATCTTTCTTTCTATCTTTCTTTCTATCTTTCTTTCTATCTTTCTTTCTATCTTTCTTTCTATCTTTTTTTCTATCTTTCTTTCTATCTTTTTTTCTATCTTTCTTTCTATCTTTCTTTCTATCTTTCTTTCTATCTTTTTTTCTATCTTTCTTTCTATCTTTTTTTCTATCTTTTTTTCTATCTTTCTTTCTATCTTTCTTTCTATCTTTCTTTCTATCTTTCTTTCTATCTTTCTTTCTATCTTTCTTTCTATCTTTCTTTCTATCTTTCTTTCTATCTTTTTTTCTATCTTTTTTTCTATCTTTTTTTCTATCTTTTTTTCTATCTTTTTTTCTATCTTTTTTTCTATCTTTTTTTCTATCTTTTTTTCTATCTTTTTTTCTATCTTTCTTTCTATCTTTCTTTCTATCTTTCTTTCTATCTTTCTTTCTATCTTTCTTTCTATCTTTCTTTCTATCTTTCTTTCTATCTTTCTTTCTATCTTTCTTTCTATCTTTCTTTCTATCTTTCTTTCTATCTTTCTTCTTTCTCCTTTCTTTCTTCTTCTTTCTCCTTTCTTTCTTCTTCTTTCTCCTTTCTTTCTTCTTCTTTCTTCTTTCTTCTTTCTCCTTTCTTCTTTCTTCTTTCTTCTTTCTCCTTTCTTCTTTCTCCTTTCTTTCTTTCTCCTTTCTTTCTCCTTTTTTTCTCCTTTCTTCTTTTTTCTCCTTTCTCTCTTCTTTTTTCTCTTTTCTCTCTTCTTTTTTCTCCTTCCTTCCTTCCTTTCTTTTTTCTCCTTCCTTCCTTTCTCTTTTTTCTCCTTTTCTTTTTTCCTTCCATTCTTTTTTCCTTCCTTTCCCTTGTAATTCAAAAGTTTCTTTTTTACGTCTCTTTCTAAATTCTCATTTTCACTTTATCTTCATTTTCTCTCCTTTTTCTTCGTCATCTTTAAATCCTTGTCAGACTCCTCTTCCCCCCACACTTCTTTAAATTTTGATCCAATTTAATCGAAATCAAATTAAGTTTCTAACTTATCTTGTGCCAGACTAGAAAAAAATACTTCTCGCCACAGATAAATGACGAACAATCTAATCGCACGGACCATTGCTACCCTGAAGTCAACTTCAAAGGTTTGCGTTCGAGTACAGGTAAAGGAGGTGATTTTAAATACCTTCACTTATAAACTAATTAGGTTGACTTGTGGCTCCAACAATTTCGTATTTCCCACCAACGGTGTCAGAGATTTTTGCCAGGCGCATCATTTCGTTAGTTGGTTCTATGCAGTGGTCATCTCAATCAGCAAATCTATCCTTTTGTAATTACTTCCTCTGGGGATAGCAAAAGGCTTAAGTCTTTAAAAGTAGGTCGAAGATAAATGATTGTCTAAATAATTTTGTTTATCAAGCAATCACGGTTATATTATTTAACTATCTCCTTCACACGAGCAGGATGTGACGCAAGGTCAGTTTTTAAACGAAGGTTTGAATTTGGAGTTTTCCTTCTCCTTCTCCTAGACTGGTAGCACTAAAAGGGTTAAAAAGCCCTGATTGCCTTGCGTTTTATTCATTGCTGGTGATAGAATATTTGGTATTTATGCAATGTGAAATTCAAACACCCTCGTCCAGGATTTGAACTTGGTTCGCTTTATCTATTTCTTGCGACTATAGTCCATTACGCAACGATCCGCCTCAACTCATCTTCAGGAATGTATAGCTCAATTTGGTGAGCACTTGAACAATATAATCTTTAAAACAAACTGATGAGAATAACAAAATAAAATGAAAAATATTGTTTTTTCTTTTAATGAAAACCTTTTTTAAAAATAGAATCTATGATGCCATATTTGTTCTTGAGCCAAAATGTCAAATCATTCTATCAGGCCCTGTAAAATGAAACTGAAAATCAATATTTTCGAAAGCCAGTTTTGCTGTCAGATTATTAAAAAAAAAAAAAAAGAAGCAAAACAAACTAAACGGTCCTGCCCAACAATGGTGTCCGCCCCTCGTTGTTCAGCTGTGACCCTCAGATGCCAGGGTTTATGTGACCTTTTCTCTGCCCGACCTATGTTCTAAATATTTACATCTAAAACAATGACTAGTGTCTAATTACAGATAGCATCCCGAAGACCCGCCTTCTCAGCTGCTTTCTCTCGTGTTACACCCATTATACGGAGGTTATCACTGTTTCTTTCCGGAGGTGAAACAGCATACGTTTCACTTGTTACCCAGGGTGGCTTCGATGTAGTAAAACCGTATAACTGGTTGCTAGGATAATCGATTGTGTTTCCGATCTGCCAAGAATATCATGATCAGTTTCGTCGTTTTTTAAAACGTTATTTGAAAAAAAAATCCAATCTATAATTCCATCGACCCTTTTATATCTATAATTCTATCATTTTATATATCAATCATTTTATTATCTCTGCTCTTCTATTATTTTATTCATTTTTCATTCAATCATTTCTTTTTGTACAAAAATTCTTATGTTTTTTTATCTAAGGGAAACCAAAAAGAAACATCACATCACAGTGATATTTTTTATTAGCGTAGTAATTTTGGAAAGTTCTTTGTAAATAAAGCAATTTTCGGAACAATATTAAACTGACTTAAACTTTGGGTGATTTTTTTTTTCTTCTTGAACATTTTTCAAATCTTACAAATTCTTGGATTAAGCTAAATTTAAAGTAAAAAATTTTGACAAAATCTGATCTGTCGTTGTAGATAGATCAGATTTTGTCATGAATTTTTACTTTAAATTTAATATAATAATAATATTTAATATTGATTTACTGCTTGCCATCGTTAATTTTACAAAAGGGTTAGTTTATCATCTCGATTCAACTAAATTTCTCTTAAGTTGATAGGTAAACAGAAACCAGCAAAAACAGTAATTTAGATTTTTCGATTTAATAGCAATACAATGCTTGTTCGCTTCGAGCGGCGGCCAGTATGTCATAACTACACCATAACTGACGTGGAAAAGTGTTACAAACAAATACATACACGTGTACACATACGTACATTCATTGGTTTGCAGCCTAATAAAAAAAAAAGGAGATTTATTCTACATAAGGAATATTTTATAGAAAAATGAAGATTTCTTATTGTTAACGGCCTTAATTCACTGGTGATATTTTTATTCACATAGATCTAATATTATACAGTGGCTATTTCAGCTGAAAATTCAGCTCATTGCTTCATTTTAGGCTTGAAGATTTATTGATGAATCCTAGTTTATAGGCAAGTACTAAGAGACATGTGCAAAATTGGGAGATTACAAAATATGGAATTTATTGAAATCGCAAGGGCCCTTTCATCTGACATTTGTCAAGCAATAGCCATCAGAAGTATTAAAAGTGGGCAGCGAAAATGAGAATGATAGCAAGACTAAGAGGAGGAGAGGAAAAAAATTAAAACCCGCCCTGAGTCAAGCAAAAATGATCTCCCAATAAATTCAAAGAGTGCTTGGGGTTTAGCTTGCATAGAGTTGGCCTGTAAAGTAGAATATAAAGGGATTCCAAGACAAATGTTGTTTTGTCCTAGCTCTATACAAGACATCAAAAGACTCATCGTAATTATTAACCGCACAACTATTTATAGCATTCAAATACTCGCAGATGGCAGAATCGAGCAGTTTTGAATGCCCGTATGTTATGCGGTTACGATTGTCTCTGGAGACATGCTGTTTGACTCTAACCTCAAGACGTTGGGAAGTGCGCCCTCTATATGTGGCATTACAGCAACATTGAAATTTATAAATTAAATTACTTTCTTGAAAGATTGGGATCACATCCTTATGAGTAGAGCGAAATGCTTCTCGAGTTGTAAAGATGGTTCGAACCCTAGCCGCATTATAACAGGGTGTAACGGAGGAAGAAACCTTATCGGTAATCAGCTGACTTGGAGATCCAATCCAGGGAAGTCTGATATAAACAGGACATTTATGAGGGCCAAATGGCACGATGTTATTCCTAAACTTATCAACAGTTTTGTTCATGGTGTCAACAATATCTTCTTTAGGATACACGTTACCCAAAAATAAATTTTAAATCTGTTCAAATTAATATTGTTATCCGAACAAATCTTAAGAGCCCTGAATGTGAGACACTTGATCAGGTTAACCTTCCTAGACTTACGAGAGAAAGCATCCCAACTTATATACAAGCCAGTGAATGTAGGCTTTCTATATATACTAGTTACGAAAGCAAACGAACGTTGTTCAACCAATACATCCAAGAAGGGTAATTCATTATCCCTCTCTTCTTCCATAGTGAAGGTTAAAGAAGAATGTAAATCATTCAGACTCTGGAAGAACGACAAAGCTTCATTATGTGAACAAAAACAAGCGAAAGTATCGTCCACGTAACGTAAATATATATAAGGCTTGGGAAACTTGTCAAAGAGGAGTTTTTTGGATAAAACTCAACAAAATATTTGCAAGAATGGGGCCTAATGGAGAACCAATCGAAATACCGTCTACTTGGTGTCATTAAAACTAAAGGAAACTGACATGGTAGCCAATTCCATGAAAACACTTTCAGGAAAAGAAGGGACAGATGTTAACGGACTCTGACATAAAAAGTCCACACAAATAGAAATGACGTCATCTAAAGGAACATTAATAAACAGTGAAGAAATATCAAAGGACATCATAAATTGAGAATCAACACAAGGAAGGAGTTGACAATCAGGGAAGAAAAAGTAAATGAATCATCCACACAAAATCCTGAATAAAATGTTAAAACAGGATTGACTAATTGAATTAACCATTTGGCCAATGAATGTTGAACGGAATGGCACATAGACAAAATAGGTCGCAAAGGGTTATCAGATTTATGAATTTTTGGCAATCCATACTTTCTAGGTCTTTGCGAGCTTATTGGACGAATTAACTCATAGACTTCTCTAGATATATTTTTTTCTTGACTATTCCAGAAATCGCTTTTGTAACTTAATTTCCAACTAGTGGGTGTCATCAAAGGATAAATCCCCCATTTTTAGAAATTTAGTAGTATCATCCAAAATATTGGCCATTTTGGTAATATAGCCTGTACGATTAAGGATTACAATGCCAGAAGCTTTATCAGGTCTTGTAAGTAGAATATCAGAATTCTGTTTTAAGCCCTTAGCAACTTCAAAATGATTCTTCAGCCACAAGAATCCATTAGAATTGACCGTAGTATTAATAAGTCCATTAGTTTGGTCAGCTAAGCGAGTCTTCAAATCAGACAAATTTTGTTATGACACCGAAGAGAGTTTAAGTAATGAAAAACAAAAAACAGTAACCCAAACTCAGAAAAGATCGTAACTGAGTCAATATTGCGAGAGAAGGGGGACACAAAATTTCAATCCTCTCGACAAAACCAATTTTTCACATTCCGACAAATTACAAAAAGAAAAATTAAATATGTTTGTCGGATGTTAACACACAACCAAACTTCCTTTTAATAAGGCAATGTAAGAAACTCTTGTTTTTTTTTTTCATGAGTCCTATCCTTAGTGTTGTCCCCAATATTGGATAGATATTTGGAGAAACGAAATATATCAAAGAAGCTAAGAGATGTCCAAGCATGTTTCAAGAGATATTCGTAACTGCACGACATCCGGAAATTCAAAATTGCTCGATTCTGCCATCTGTGAGCATTTGAATGCTTTCAATAGTTGTGCAGTTAATTATAACGATGAGTGTTTTGGTATCTTGTATAGAGCCAGGACCAAACAACATTTAATTGTCCTGGAAGCCCTTTATATTCTCCTTTACAGGCCAACTCTATGCAAGCAAAACCCCAAACACTCTTTTAACTTACTGGGAGATATTTTTTGCATGACTCAGGGTGATTTTTATTTTTTCCCTCTCCTCCCCTTGGTCTAGTTATCATTTTCATTTTCACCCTGACTCTTTTAATTAATCTTATTTACATTGTTTTTAAACGACTTCTGATGGCTGTCGATTGACAAATGTTTGAAAGGGTCCTTTCAAGTTTCCATTTTGCATATGTCTCTTATTATTTGTCTCTTTAAATTCCCATGCACCAATAATATGTTTAATGGTCATTCAATAAATAAAAAAAAATTAGAAAAAAGCAAAATAATTTCTTTTTCATAAATATAAACTCTACCTTGTTTGGAATTTGTTCATAGTAAAAATTGTTTTAATCTTATAAGAATGTTTTGAGGCTATCTAAAATCGCAGCAAGTCAAATGAAATGCTGCAGGCTTGAATAGAGGTCTGTCAGCAAATGTTTGGTGGTTGATAATTGAAAAGTATGTGTAAAATTTTATGAATAATGCGGAATTTGTAGGGAAAAGCCTGTTTTAGTAAAAAAAAAAAAAATCTTTACCAACCGGCTAAATATAGGTTTGCTACGCGGAGCCTGAGTCCAAAAACAGTCTAAAGAGTAGAAATGCATTGATTCTCAAGTAAAGAAAACAGATCCAGGAACGGTGGTCAATAATGGTGAAGCTAACAGCGAGATGAACGGACACATTATTATAGATATCATTGAAAAAAGTGCAACAGTGAACTAGTACTTTCTATTGACAACTACTTAAATTCACCTTATTTAATGAATTACGCTCGTGTTTGTGTGTGTTTATATATGTATATATAATTTCTTGCTTCAAATATCATACACTATATAAGAGGGCGCCAGAGTTTTTGATGAAAGCTATAAATTACCAGGATCAAATATTATTTATCGTTTGGTACCCTATACACATAAATCACATAATCGTTTGAGTCGTGCTTAAAGCGAGCGTTTGTGCGTTAACGTTCTCTCGTGTTTGAGAATTCCCAAAGGAGGACGAGAAAAAGCGAGACTTTGAGTAATTGTCTTCTGGTAGATTTGCTGCTTCACGGTTTTAGCTATTTACTTACTCGGCTCAATTTAAATTAAGGGGAGTCGAGAAAAAGGGGGTGTTGTTTCATCGTCAGCTCTGAACAAGATCATCAAAGCTAAAAACAAAACTAGTTTGATTTCTTTTCGTTTTCTTTTATTTATTTATTTACTTAAAGCTTTTTCTTTTCTTTTTTCTCTTTTTTATTTATTTAGCAAAGTGAATCATATGGCTTCAATCTCGTCGGCTTTTGAAAGTTGGCAACATTTTTCTTGTTGTCCGATCAAACAGCGTTCATCTTTGAGTCGGTGTTTTTAAGCTAAAGAATCGTTATTCTTCGATCGCGTATTTAATGTTGAGACGAGCATTTTTACTTAATTTTCACATTTGGAACGGACACAAATCTCTTTCGCTTTAGGTCATTTTCTTCTTCTTCTTCTTCCATAGCTTATGTATTTTTTTATCTGAATATATTCTAAAATCTATTTCCTAAACTTAACAGTAAAATTATGTCATTTTCCTTAACAGAAACCTAAGCAATAGGTGGGTGAGGGGGCCTAATACAAGGGATACGGATCGTTTCTGACGTAATCGTCTATTGAGTCTGTCTAAATACTCATGTGTAAAAACTGTGATTATCAATTTAATTGGAAATAAATATTTTGTCTTTTAAATAGTTTCCAAACACCAACAAAGATGTTCTCTGGAAATTGTACTGAACCTATTCAATTGATATTACTTTCACTTGGTACGTCATAAACTCTTTAATGACCTGAAAGATATATAATAAACTTAAAAGGAACAATCATAGTAAATATATGATGTTAATATATTAAATAATGCACACCACTTGATTTATTAGAATATAAAAAAAACTCACATGCCGAGAAAATATACAAATAATATTAAGTAAAACTTAACACATAAGTTCCATAATGAATTGATTTCAACAGGTCTTTTTAATAAATCACATAACCTTTTTATTAAATTTACAGTTTAACCCTATTAGAAAAATACATAAATACAAGTTATAATCCCTTCTCTTTTGTATATAAGGTTCAAACTGTATTAAATATGATAATTTAGAGGATCAATATAATTATAAATATTAAGATATTTCATTTAAACATGATATATAAATCTATACAATAACGTCTAAAGTTTAAAAAAAACATTAATTTAATTCAATGTTCTCATTAGTGAATCTAAGTAACAATTTAAAAAATATATATATCAAAGTCAAGTTAAATTTACAGTTGTATAATTAGTTTCACATGATGACACGAATAAATGCAAAATATAATATCAAATATAGAATTAGCTTTTTAACCCGATCAAACAAATAGATAAATGGTGGTTATATAACGTTTTTAAATATTTGGATCATTTTATGTTTATTAATTATTATAATAATAAATTTAATACGATATCAACCTTTTTTAAAGTAATGTTTTATCTAAAAATTACATATAAATTTATAGAACATTATTATGAGTGCTTTATATAATTTAAAAAAAATTTAATTTAATGTTCTCCTTAGTGAATCAAATAGGATCAATATATAATTTAATTGAAAAAATTAAGTTTACACCGTTTAAAGGGAGTTAATTATTAATAATTGACCGTTTGTTTTTTTTTAATTTTTATTTTGTTTATTTTTTTATTAGAAATTTTTATAACACCCAATGAATTGCTATATAAATATAATCACCCTAAAATAATAATATTAGGCTAAATATTATGATACTAACTGATTAACTCGGTGGATATAAGATCACATAATATCAGGTGACTTTCAAAATTCAAATAAATTTAATTGTAGTTATGTTATCTAAACATTATCGGAAACATCTTACGGTTATTTTTTTCTGGAAACAATTAAGTATATAATCAGTCTTAAAAAACCCACAAAACTAATTTATATAAAATTATATTAAAAATTAAGCTTGTTTATAAATAAAAGTTCGGTACAACACCGGATATAATTGGACCAAATTCTATTTAATAATGTATTGGATTAATATTTTTGTTTGTACGCCAAGATGCTTTCTTTCTTTCCTATATATATATATATATATATATATATAACTTAAGGTAAATTGTATTCCCTGTGCCAGGAAGAAATTCCATCAAATATTGTAACCATCTGAGGAAATGGCCTTTTTAATAAATAAGTCTGTTTGAAATAAATTTATAAAGGAATTTATCTGTTTTACTTAAAACTCTGGAAGTATTGCATTTTCGGGTTTTGCCGGAAAAGCTTTTCTGTCTTTTTTATTTTTAAGAAATAAAACCAATCTTAAAAGAATTCCTTTATTCTTGACTTTGGTTGGACTTAAAGTAAATTATGTGGAAAATAAAAATTAGCCCCAGTGATATTGATGACCTAGATTTACCACTTTATAAAGTCCAATTAAAAGGTGTCATTACTAAAGATTTTATTTTTTTAGAACTTATTTATTTTTGCAAATTTTAAATAAAGGTTCGTGAAACTTATTTTATAAAATGATTTTGTCTAAATTTCCGAGATAATTGTTATTACTTAGAATATTTGGAAAATTGACCTCATTTCTATTGTAATACTCACCTCATTTTATATATATATATATATATATATATATATATATATCTCCTTTAGCCTTCTTCGGGTGTTTCATGTCTGTCTCGGGAGACCATACAGAACCTCGAACTGAGCCCCTAATTTGATCCACGTCGAGGTATGCAATTCAAATTCTGTTAACTATGACCGGGTACAAGAGTCAAGTTAGAACAAGCATGCTTGTAATTCTTACCTGTAGTTGGGATTGAACCTACAACCTCCAGATGCTTTCACTTAGAAGCACTTTCTCCAGACAATTCAGAGTGAAATTTTTGGACTAATGTCTCCAACCCATAAGCGCAGTGCACACTTTTGGATCAAATAAAGGGTTCAGTTCCAGGTTCTGTATAGGCTCTCGAGTTCGACATAAAACATCTGAAGGAGGCCGAAGGATACATCGGTCAAAACGTGAGTACGCAATGAAGATGACATCAATTGTCCGAATATTCTAAGAAATATAATGGCGATGACTTGACGTTTAAACTGCAATATAGTCAATGCCACTTCTGAATACTTTCTGATAATTTTTTTTCTTTAGCTGGAGAAAATGAGTGTGGGGGGGGAACAAAGGATCGCACAAGTGAAGCCCTCTCCATTCTCAGCATACTTAGCTCTGTGTGACCTTTTCTTGTTTTCTAAACTGAATTTGAGACACGGTTAAAATTTAAGGTCGTGGAGGACATTAAAAGAAACACTACTGCGTAGCTTTACACCATATCCAAAGAGGAGTTTTAGTAGTAATCCGACCATTGAAAAACTCGCTGGAAGATGTGTTGAGTGCTAGAGGACTGTATTGAAGAAAATTAATGTTTCATTCATTGTTGATTTCAGTTTTGGTATATACAGCCTCTGTGTCGATACTTTTTAAGATCAACTCGTATGAATGTATATATGTGACCGTATCTTGTTAGGTAAGATATTTGGCTGACCAGTCCACTTAAAATGTTTTCAGCAATTTCCAATTCAATTTACAAATGAATGACGACTTTGTGGGGTCTCTGTTCGCACTGAATGTCACTTAGATCTTCATATATTTTGCTTTATCATTTCAATTTTTTAGCCTTTTCTTCCAGTTTTTCTTTACCTTATGTTTAAATTTATTTGTCTTTTCTTTACACCTCATCTGTTCTGTTTTTTTTTTTCATCATATTGATTATATCTCGCCTTATAATTTAAATATTTTTCTTTTTTTTTTTTTTCCTGATATCTTTGCCTGATTTCTTCATATTCATTTTAATTCTACTTCAACTTTCTTATTCTTTCTTGATTTTTTTCTTCATTTTTTTCTTCGTTGATTTTTTTTCCCTTCACATTTTACCATATTTTTACTCCTCTCATCTGTTTTTCATCTTCTTTCGTTGATTTTTTTTTCTTTAACATATTTTTTCATCTCAACTTTTTCTTTCTTATTTTTCTTTCACATTTTACCATATTTTTTACTTCATATCGCCTTTCTTTTTCTTTTTTTCTTCATTAATTTCTCCTTCACATTTGGCCATATTTTTTCCTTCATCTCATGTTTCCCTTCTTTACCTTTTTAATTTTTTTTTTTTTTTTTTTGTCAAACCCGGCCATCCATCTATCCAATCATCTTTCATTTCTTCGTCTCGTTCTTTTGTAAATGTTCTTCCCGGGCCCGTCAGTGAGGGTTCTCCAATTAAAACCAAGTGACGTGAAATCTCGCCCGAAATCTGCGTGACTAATTGACACGTTCTCATTGGATGAGAGCAAGAAAAGGTGGGGTGGTTAGAGGAGAGGATGAAAACAAGAGTATGTCACGAAATAAGTCTCGTTCACATTCACACCATCCCACTCTCGGCCCCTGTCCTGGACTTTTCCATCTCAAGTCCTTCCATAATTTTTTTTTCTTTATTCCATAAACTCTTTCCCACCACTCACATAACAACCACGTTCACTTATACTTAAGACATACTGGCACTCCGGTACAAATTCTAGGGGTGGGTAGCGCCTACTGTAGCGGAATGGTGAGCAGCATTGTTTAACAGGCCAATACGTGGAATCATATTATTTACCCACCGAGTGCAAAATTATTACGACCAGATTAAGATTAATAAATCAGTATATTGAATGCCTGGCACAAAAACATTCACATAGATAACTTTTCTACCGAGATATATAACGAAAGCGTAAACACACTCAACAGCGCTTGGTAACTGTCAGTTTCTCGTCTATACAATTATCAGACAACTCCTCACTCATCCTCCTCACAACAGTATATAAAATGATACTCATCTCGTGAGAACGTCTCTTTCCCTCTCAGCTTTGTGTAAATTGAGCAGACCGGGATCTTTATCTTTTGTGCGGCTAGAAAAAAAAGGAAACGAATTTAAACCAATTGTAATTCGCTTAAAAATTGATCTTGTAGCACATCTTGTTCATGGGTGGTGGGGTTTGAGAGAATGCAGACCCTTAAACCTAGAAAAATTTGCATTTCCGATATTGTAATTTTATATTTTACATTTAAGTTTTGTCATTGTTTTTATATATTTTAAATTGCCTTTAAAATGTTATTTATCAGCATTTGGAGGGGAGTCTCCGTGGTGTAATGGTTAACGTGCTGCTCCGAACTAAACAAGTTCAAAATCCAGTTGCTCTTTTACGTTCACTTTTAGACTAATAACCTCGAGAAAGGCATGAAACCGCTTATCCTCAAGTTGTAGATTAAATGATATCTCCGCAACTCTTATCTAAGGATGGCTTTGGCTTTAAATAAACTGCGAAGGCTGATATGCCACAAAGGAACCAGAATCAGATTTATCAATGTTACATATTGTTTAATTATAGATCACAACATTTTACATTCATTAATTTTCGACCAAGAGATCAGGGTGAGTGGCATAGGGACATGAAGGGCTCTATGTTTAAAGGGTTAAAGAGTATGTATATATACATACTCATACTTAGTGATATTTGAGCAGCGCTGCTTCTCTAATATGAAATTTTTGGTGAATTTTTTTGACCAATCATTTAAGTCAAGTTCATCTTAAAATAAGTTTTTAAAAGTTTACTTTAAAAAAAACCCTGCTCGCCTTATTATCAAGAAAAAAATGAATGTAGAATGCATTAAAATATTGTTGTCCTTATTCTGTGCTTTTCTTACATTTCTAAATTCCTCGACAGCCGTTGAGAGATGCATACTGACTCAATCATAAAACTCCTTACACACAAACACGCTTATAAGTATCCATGTTCAAATTTATTCCTTCGACACGCTTCCATATTTACCACCCCGATTCCGTTGAGTCCCCTCTCCAAAAACTCCGATAAACCTAACTTTCTCCCACCATTTCCATCCTGGAAGGAAACGATATTTCCCGCCAACACACGAACTACTAATCGAAGAATATTTGAGATCAAGTGTTTCGCAATTTTTTTCCCTCCCTTTTGCTTCGGTAAACGTGACAAGTTGTCTGATCACAACAATTGGTTCCCACGGCGCAACGGACAACTCAGCGAGATGCAGGGAGAAAAACTCCTTCATCATTAATACATCGTCTTCTTTTTCTTGCCGGACAGCCTTCAGCCGCAAAGAACGTACCAAAATGCCTTTAGTGTGAACAGTTTAAAAAATACAGCAAATATAATTAAAAAGAAAGTAAACCAAGAAACTCACAGCGAGGAATATTTTTCTTAAAAATATAAAAACAAAAACAAATAAGTTATTTGTTTGCTTCAGTTTTATCCTGCTGTTCTTTTTAGTTGCGTTCATCTGGGGGGGGGGTCTCTTTCTCTCTCTCTCTCTCTCTCTCTCTCTCTCTCTCTCTCTCTCCTAGTCCATCTGCTTCTGTTAGCTAAACTCACCTCATTCTGATCGAAAGTGGATATATTTGGGAAGATTATGCAACACCAGTCAAATAAGACTGAGTAGACTTTCTTTGAAAATGGCATCTATAGGAAAATAGTGCAGTGCTTTAACAAATGAGTGTTGGTCATAAAGAGAATAAAAACCTTGTATTGCGCTAACCATCACCTGCAAATGCTAGACTGCTTTTAAAATAAACATTCAAAACTTTTGACTTTTACTAGCATGAAACGCTCTTGTAGGAAACAGCGCAGTGCTTAGAATGTGGGTTTTAACTTAAATAGAATCAACACCATAAACTGTTAGCTTTTTCTAAAGATCATTATTGGAAATCTTGATTTTCGTCTTGCTTTGGAAAGAAAAAAAAAGCTGATATATAGTTTATCAGGTTTTCCCCACTGCAATTTGAATAATGCGTGTCAAAGTTATAGATTTTCAAAGGTGAATATCTGCTAGTTACAATATGTATGAATTTACTGAGACCCCGAAAGTGTTAAATTGCAATAAATTCATGCGTTAACCTTAAATCTATCTAAAATTTTGTATGGAATAGTTTTTATTGAGTGAGCAATGTGTAACTTATTTCTGAGGTTATAGGCAGTAGTGTTTCTTCCTATTACATCACGGAAGTGTCGTTTCGAGTAACTCACCCTTATGCCATCTCTCAGGGCAAAGGCTGTCGATTTGCAGTACTAAAATTCTCTCCAAATTACACGATTAGGTTACATATTTTCTGACGTGACCTATTATCAAATGCTCAAGATGGATTGCTTTCACAAGACTAAAAGACTCCATCTGTTCCATTTGTCTCTATTTGAAAGGAGAGATGGATTCGTGCTTTTGTTTAAAGGGCATTAGTACGAAGTGAATGCAATCTTTCTGAATGAGTGCTCGAACTCTGTTTACCTATCTGCGCTGTTAAACTTTATTTAACTCTCACCTCTTTTCCATTCGGCTAAACTAGATATCAGTATCATCCCTTGCTTTTTGGGTGTTATAAATGTTCTACTTCTCAACTACATGGATGATTTCCATGATCATCAGGCATACCATGACAGTCATATTCTTTAAAATTAAAGCTTCTTGACCTACGCTTTACCATTTGACCTCATACTCGTCCTTCTTTATTCTTCCATCGTCATTATTACATGGATGTTGAGTGTGAATATCTTCTATATGAAAAAGCCATCATTTATCACAAAATATTTGGTGTCAGAAGAGATCTTCCTATAATTTTTTTCGTTGTTTTATATCCTGCCCAAATGCTTTAAAGAAGATTACTTGGGGTCACCACACTGCTGAAGGGGTCAAGCGAATCATCAGGACTGGGAACTCACCCACCCGACCCATGATCCGGATGTTCATACTGACGGACTGTTTCTCAACTTCACCTTGCACGCATCAACCGACAGGCCTTCCTGCTTGCTTTTTACATTTTTTTTTTCTTTATTTCTCAAAATTCACCACCATCACCAATAACCCTCTTCACCCCATTCATATGTCCCTTCTTTCATATTTTGACTTTTGATCCTTGATAAATGAGGCATTACTTAAGTCCCCGACCTTCCAGATATTGTAACTGTACAGTTAGTTTTACGTCCAAATCTTTCCTTTCTTTCTCTTTCTCCATCTTAAGAAAACCAAATAATGAATTTTGTTTTGTTGACGTGATAATTTCATTATTTCCCCCTTGAGCACCTAACATTATAGTCTTCAGTAAGCTAGGCTAGCAAACCTCTTGTAATAAGTTAGATTTTCACTGGGTGGCCTGTATATTTGGCTTTTTACTAAACTAAGCAAATAAATTAACTCCATTATAAGAGCTCAATGCATAATGGTTTATTGGGCTATCCAAGTACAAAACCTGAACAAGGCTGTTTAGATTTCACATAGCGCTAATTTCCTTGGGAAAAGAATGAATCCAACTACTTTGCCTCCTGTTATGCGTAGATAATAGGTAAGAATGGGCTCTGTAACCTTAGTATAGCAACTAGTCAAGGAGAAGAAAAATACTCAAATCAAACCATTTGTAAACCTGGAGGGGGGTGGTTGGACTTTGTCAGGCTATTAATACCCAAAGCAAGTCAGAAGAGAAGCACTTCTTGACCAAAACATTGTTATGGGGCCAATAAAGAAACAAAGCATAGAAAATAACTTAATTATTTCACTTTTTAGGTAAACGAATTTCTTTCATAGCTTGACATTCCCCCACCCCAAATCCTCATTCACAGGCAATGGACACTTCTAATTAAATTAAAAAAAAAACTTTATTATAACCTTTTTTTATCACATGTAGATATTTACTGTCAAATACCAAATTGTTGGCTCCGAGGCATTTTTATCCAAAGCGGTCAGAATCTAATACATGGACAGTTTAATGTGAAGTGCGCTAAACGAGAAGTGAACATGTCGAGGGGGATGGAACAAAAATTGCTTAAATTCTGTGGGCATTTCCCTTCAGGTGCACCTCTGGTGCATGACAACAATCTCAGTCCTTACCTCTTTTAGGTGAAGGAGCTGCCTAGGGGGAAGGAGAGGCCCCCTTGGAACCAAGCTGTTATTGATTTCACCTGGGTCCAGAAACTTGAGTAGAAGAATAATTGTATCTGAGTTCGTTTTTTTCGTGAAACACACACACATATATATATATATATATATATATATATATATATATATATATATATAATCCTCTATTGTAACTAACCCAGCAAAAAATAACACGGTGCAGCAAAATTTTTATCAGACCAATTCACTTGAAATGCTCTAACTTGGAAAATAAAACTAATTCCTGTTCGATTTGCAGCTAAAAAAAAAGATTTTGTGGTCTTTTCGTTCAGAAACGTCGTTTTTTTTTTTAATCAGTCAAGTTCTCGATAATACAGAAGTTTAGTTCAGTGCTTAAATGGATAGGTCTTGATTAAACAAAGCTTAAATTCAATCTATAAAATGCTAATTAGAATATTTAACTCTTAGATATCCAGTTTTGGAGTAAATACAGATACAAGGTGCTTTTTATATATATATATATATATATATATATATATATATATATATATATATATATATATATATATATATATATATATAACCACGTCAAAAGCTTTCGTCCTGGCTTTGAAAACTGTAAAAGTTCAGATAAAAAGTGAAACTTTTGGTAATTAAACGACTCTTGTTCCTTTTAAACTTATTGTTATTTGTGAAGACAAAACATTTCTCAAAGAATCTGCAGCCAAAAAAAAAAACAAATTGTAGTGCTGTAGAGTCCGCCAGTTTGAAAGTGGGGGGGGGGTTGTCGTCGAATATTTTCGACTGTTGGCACCTTTTTTGTGGGGGGGTAATATAAAAGACGAAATCACTCAAAGAAGAAAAAAATGCAATAATAGACTTGGAAAAATAAAGCAAAAAATGAAGGAAAAATAAAGGACGATGCCAATGAATTGAAAAAAGACGACATAGGAAGGAGATTTCTAAATATTTATAAACAAAGAAAAAAATGATTTGAAGATTTTAAAATGAATTTAGTTGAAAAAACAAAACAAAACAGAATATTGTAAATTTTAAACAAAAGGAAGGCCGAATGAAAAAAGTACAATCAAAAAACATAAACGAATAAATAAAAAAAACTTGAATTAAAAAAAATATCCTAATGTAAATGTAAACAACGGTGTGAATAAACAAAATGAATGAAATAACCCCCTCCCCAAAAAATGAATGAAATATTGAAACAAATTAATAAATGGAATTTAAGGCAAGAAACGCTACTGTGTGTCGTCTGGTTTTCTTAAAAAGAAACGCAGATATTGAAGTCGAATAATCATGAGAATGACTTAAATTTTGCGTAGGAAACACATTCGTACCGCTCTCTTTGAATCTCTTTACAGAGAGGTTTCGCTTGTCAATTTTATTCAATTTTTTTTCCTGAAGACTTCTTTGTTATTATCGTTATTGTTGCTTTCGTTACTATTGTCTCTCTCATTTCATTTTTATTCTTTGATGTTCTTTTGTTATTTTAAGTATTTAGAAGGAACGCGAGATGAAGGAAGAAACTGATAAAAAAAATCTGAAGGATGTTGATTTATTTTCGCACTTTTTTCTCTTGTTATTGTTGTTGTTATTGTGTTACTATCAAATTTCGACGCAAGCCCCAAGGCCTCTTTAAACATATTTGAAACATGTAGCTCTGTTAAATATTGTGATAATACCGCGAAGGAAGCAGTAGCTTTGAACTGGGCGTTCGACATTAATGCCTTCCGGTTATCAAATCTTTTTTCTTGCATTTTCATCCATTTGCCATCTTTACATTAACTTGTCTTTACGTCACCCTACTCAAAGATCCATTTTTTTTTTCTATGAACTTCTCCCCTGTTTTATCTATCTCTTCCCTTTCTCTTCCCTTTTTCTCCTATCCATTTCCTAATTTTCTCTATCATTCTCTCTTCCTTAGTAAACTTGTTCCGGTTTGCTTTTTCGATTTCATTTTTCTCACCACCGCTCTTCAACTTTCTTTAAACGTAACCACTCTGAATTGATTCAAAGTATTCATCATTTAATATTTTCTTATTCCTTCGTCATTTTTTCATTTCCGGATCATTTTCATTTAAAATATAATATTATTTTTATTTCTTGCGAGATTTTCACTCCCAGCTTTTGCTAATGGTCTTTCACAGAAGTCTTAGTGACAGCAAGTCTCTGCAGGACTCTTTTTAATCATGCTGCAGTTTGGATGGTCTCGAATTGCTCTCCTGTATCCAACTTTTCTTTAGGGACCGTTCCAAGTACAATTGGTACTACCGTTACTCTCCTCTTCCACAGCTTTTTTACTTCTCAGGCGAGGCCCAACTCTCTTTTTTCGTTTTCTTTGATTTTCGCTGTCGTCGTTGGGACGGTAAAATCCATTATACAGCAGGTACTCTGTTGTTCCTTATTATCATCTTCCTCAGTATTATTATTTATTTTACTCCTCGCGAGTTTTTTCACACCAACGTTAGCTGGTGGTCTTTCATTGAGGTGTGAGTGACAGCAAGTCTCCTCAGGACTTTTCTAAGTATTCTTACAGATCTCAGTTTTCTTTATTTTTCTTTCGAGTCATTTGGGACCACCCCAAGATTATTATATGCCGCTGTCTCTTCTGTTGTAGAGTAAGACACTTCACCTCACCCCTAAAAGGCCATCTCTGAGTGGTCAGGCTCCATTTTGTAAGAAAAAAAAAGATGCAAGACAATAGTATTGCATTGGAATGCTTTAAAACTGAATATATCTATTATTGTTGTTAATTTGAAATTTTACTTTAAAACACGTAACTCTGTTTAAATGATTAATATTAGATAGGAATACATCAACCCATAAAACGATGGGCTATCTATATTTAAGAGGAATATTCGATATAATATAATAGTTATTTGACAAATGATTATGAATTGAAAACAATGTGCAATTAAAAAATATCTAGATATTTTGGTTTACAGTTGTTCAATCACAACCGTTATCTATCTATCTATCTATCTATCTATCTATCTATCTATCTATCTATCTATCACTTTAATGCTAATCTCTCGGTGCAGTCATTTCCCTTGTTTTTTTTTTTTTTGTTTTTTTTAATTATTTATTATTTTTTGTCTCGCATGCAACTTTGACCTTAAGCAAAATTTCAAGTGTTTGCTTTAATGTGTTATACTTGTAGAGATTGTGAAAACATTGGCAAAAAACTGCTTTTTAGATTAGCAAAAAATAATTGCTATTATTCTCCTGATGGAGCAACTGGAAAGTTTCGAAATTCAAACATTTCGGTGATAGAAAGAAAAGGCAAAAACCAAAACGTTTCGTTACTGCACCGACTGCCTGACAAATACAATAGCAACTGCTTTGACTTTGAAGAAACTTTCCCCTAAAAATAATGAGGCCTTAATTACCTTCATGTCAGATTAGTAGTAATTTATACAATAGTATTTAGTGCATCTAAAATTTGTTATGAGTATATCAAGTATGTCTATATATCAACGTGGATCGTTCAAAAAAGTGCTCAGCCTCACCCCGATTTTTGGTTGGTTGAACACTTCTCACCTGCACAGAAATTTCGACTGAAATCTAAATTTTTCCACTTTTATAAGAGGTGGCAGTGCGTTGCAAAATAATTTTCAGCTATGGTTCTTCGTTCTGCATGAGGCTTAAAAATCTTTGAACGACTCTTGTATACATCCAATTCCTTAACTATTTCCGTCTTCCTATTTATCGACATATCGTAAATAGTTTGGTTCTCGTTTGATAATATTTCAACGTTCACAATCTTAAATAGTTTATAACCTTAAAGTGTATTTTAATTATTAGTCCACTTGTCAATTCATATACACAGGCATCCACGAAGAGGAAAAGAACAAGCAGCATAGATATTTACATTGCATGTAACTTGATGGCGACCGTAGTCGAGGGCGATCAGAAGGCTCCCTTTTCAATAGCTACTACCACGGGGTGTAGGGGAGGGTGGTACTCCATTGCAAGTAAAGGGAGTTTATAATTACTCTCAATTCTAGCTATTATATACTCACATTGTTCCATTCATTTAATGTTAACACAGATATTTGAAGTTTAGAACTGGTTTTTTTTTTAATTTTCTGCTTCAGAAAGCAATACTTTCAACAGTAATTGAACGTGGACAAATCAACCATCATGCTATCACCAGCTACGTCAGGTTCCATGGCTTATTACCAAGACATAAGGCTGGCTCTAAACTATTATTCTTTGCATCTCGATGAATGATAGACTGTATTGTCAATGAC
This sequence comes from Sepioteuthis lessoniana, assembly GCA_963585895.1. NCBI lineage: Eukaryota > Metazoa > Mollusca > Cephalopoda > Myopsida > Loliginidae > Sepioteuthis > Sepioteuthis lessoniana. Next base: position 16,913 of record CAUZXS010002517.1, on the reverse strand, counting down.
TGCTGATTTTCAAGTTTCTGCGATAAAACAAAAGGTTAACAATTCTGAATTTTCCATGTAAACACTGAAAGAGTTGAATTATATGTGAATTTAGAACTCATTAATTTAAGTGTGTGTGTGTGTGTGTGTGTGTGTGTGTGTGACTGAATGGAGGAGAGATTTGAAGTAAAAAACCCTTTGGTGTATTGTTTATACATTTATTATTATAAAAAAGTCCGCAATAAATAAAAATTAATTCTCACATTTATTATTGTTGTCAAATATTCATAAAGTTACCCGGATTTAATAAGGTGTCACCTTTTCTCGCAAAGCAAACCAATATTTCGCTTAATTTTTACATTCGATTGAATACTTAGAATAATAAGAACTTAGTTAAACTATTCGCTAATTTTTGATAAACTATTTAATTATATAAATGCTTCTATCTATGTGTGTGTGTGTGTGTGTGTGTGTGTGTGTGTGTATATATATATATATATATATGCACACACAGATATTCAAGTACAACTAATAAATATATATGTGTGTGTGTGTGTGTGTCACTTCTACAAATGTAGATGCACAGATACTTAAATCTGCTTACTTGTGTATGTACTTGCGCACGTGTGCACTTAAGCACCTTGCATACGGGTACGAATGTGTAGCTATGCCCGGGTTGTCTCTACACCCAAATGTTATTCTCATTAAAAGGGCCGACTAACATTTCGACGTAAGTTTACGCAGCTGAAGTAACAGTTTGGGCGATTTGTACACGAACGCAGTACGTGTTGTGCTGGGTCGGCCCTGACGTCGCCTCGGCGCTGAGACTGCCAGTAAATAAACGAAAAAAGACCCCAAACTCCAATGTAGCCATCCTTCTTCTCCTCTTCGGCCGACGGACGTTCTCAGCAGGCCGTCATAATGACACTCCACCCCCTTTTCTGTTAGATATACCGTTAACCTTTGGGGTTCAGTGAGGGTCTGGTTGAGATTAGGTCGAGAGAATATAGGTATCATAAATATTGGCAGAGAAATATATACTAATATAAATAAAAGCTCACTGATGAAAATGTGGATATAGATATGTACAACGTTATTTTTGTATTTACGTATTTTCAAGTGAACGGATTTTTGCAAGAAGGGTATACATAAAAAAAAGAAAAAGATTATTAACAGTTTTTGGTACTACTTGGTAAATATTGTAATGTATTGGTTGGCCAGGAAGGATAGGTTTGGTTTCTTTTATTTAATGGCATATCAACCTTTGTGGGCTATTTAAAGGTGAACATTTTGTGTTGCTATTTAATTTATAACTCCCAAGAGTATTATTGCGAAAGTGATCGAAATACCGTGAATGTCGTTCGAACCCGCTTACTACGATGTTACAGTTCAGTATCCACCACGGCACGGAAATTGCCCAGTCGGCTGGGGCTGTAGAATACACCGACTGCTTCTCTGCAGATTGGTAAGACCCCCCCCCAACGAGTGTCCTGGATATGACACTAAACAATCTGATGGTGAGGTTCCAGCAATGCTGGAGCTCTGGGGAATGCGGAGTACCCCTTTCGCTGCCATCGCTCCCAGGTCCACTCTGGCCCGGAGTGGTAGAACCTGATAAGGGCCCTATCTATGGGTTAAATAGAACTAACAGCATACTTATGCTAAACTGAATTGAGTAAACTGAATAGCTTGAAATAGAAACGTTTTTGACAATTAAACTGTACTTACACTTAAACTGCGTGCTTATGCTTAACTGAATTATTTCAAATAGAACTGTTTTTTGACATTAAAACTGTATTTACACTTAACTGAATTATTACATATAACTGCTTGAATAGTTTGAAATGGAAATGTTTTTGACAATTAAACTGTGTACTTATGCTAAACTGAACTGTTTTCAATAGAACAGATTATTTACGTAAAATGGATTTGGCGTTAAATAACATACAAAGGTTGACATGCCATAAAACCAAACCAAACAAACCAAACCAAACGGCACGGAAACTCCTTCCAGGAAGGACATAGGTATTTGCCGGAGTTGGGGAATATGAAAAATGTTTTCGTGCCAAGCAAGAAGAGTATAATTTAAAGAAATATAATTAAATTTTAAAGTCAAGTGTTAAAAACAGTTAAGAAACAATGTTCCAAATATAAACAGTTTTTTTTTTAGCAGAATTGAAATCATTATCAATTAAAAAAAAAAGAGTTCATTATCGGTGATAGAGCATAATTATCTAAATTAAATTTGAACAGGCACTGTCAACAGCCCTTTCTTGTATATGCGATTATGCTGTGATGATTAAACAGGCGAGAAATGGGCAGTCATCGAGGTTTATTGATCCCGTGTTTATGGAATTTGTGAGTAAGAAAGCATATACATTTCATGGTTATTGGACATTTTTTTCCTTAGTCAGACTGAGAACTTTTTGACATCCTTCAAACTAAAACTGTGTTCGTGTAAAGAGACAGAAACTTGCAAAGATTCATTTTTACTGTTGCAGGAAAATGGAATCTGTGACCAGTGTTCAAAACTTAGGCGGATCTGTTTGCATTTCACTTTTTGCTAATCCTCTTGGGGAAGAAAGTCGTGAATCCATCTTTTCTTTTCCTAGTTATAGTTAAGCAGACTGGCTTCTTTATCCTTCTCACTAGGAGAAGAAAAACTCTGAATACAAACCGGCTTTACTCCACTTAAAAATTGACCTTGTGTCACATCTTGTCAGTAATGGAGGGGTTGGGTATATACGCATTTTTTTTTTTTTTTTTTTTGCACATAATTGTCAACTTTTTGTCTCTTTTGTGCTAAGTTCTCGGGTTCTTCATTTAGTTTCTATCCTTAAGAATTACTCGAGTTCTCCGTGAATGTTTTGTAGACTATAATGACTGATTATTGTGTGTCCTAAGCTTAGTGCATCTCTCCCTTTTTCTCGCATGATGCATATTTCTTTTTATGGTACGTCCACTAATCTCAAATAGTTTAGGAAGCAAAAAAATCAAATATAGACATGGATATGTAGTGTGTGTATTTGTATAATGCAGTTTTTTGTCAAAAACGTATCATTCAAAAACTTACGTAACTTGTTTAGAGTTTTTTAATTAGCATTGACCTCTCTACCTATCATTAGTTTGTGTGAGCTGAGAAACGTCTATCATAATTTCATTTAAAGAGGCTGTCCTCGTGGCGTCATGGCTAAAGTGCTGAACTTCGAAGTAAGCGAGTTCGAACTCCAGTCGCGCTATTACGTTCATTTCTGACTAACACCATTGGGAAAGGTATGAACCCTTATATTTACCGAGTTATGAATTATAGAGTATCACTTCTGTTCTTTTGCTAGGATGGATTTAGCTTTGAATAATCTATGAAAGTTGATATAACTTTAAAGAAGGAAAGTGAACCATATTTCATTTAAATTGGGGAAAAAAAGTATAGTTTCGCTTTCGTCAGCTTTTGATCCGTGTGTGTGTGATAAGAAAGAAGGAATTTATATTGAAAAATAAATATTACATAGTTTAAATTCTTTTCTTTATCATTACATATCGGATTTATTGATTTAACTAGGTAGGTAGTTGAGAGGGTGAAAGAGATAAGTTGATTTACAAAACATAATATACGCAAATAGATGAGTAGAAATAGATACATTTACAATATAGAAATAAAATACAATGCTGCATTATGAATCTGCTTTAACCCCCCCCCTTCCCACCGAGAAGCGAACTGGCCAACTAGAAAGGAATTACTGAACACTGCTTTATTTAAAAATTTATTATTTGCTCCAAAAAAGAAGCTGAAAAATTAGAAAAGTTTTATGGTGAGTGTCCCAAACGAGGCTAAGCTCTTTCTATGTCTCTCTCTCTCTCTATCATCCCATCCTTCACCTCCTCTTCCTTCTCCAATCTCTTATTAGAGTCCGAATTTTGCGCATGCGTCGTTCAAGAGAGCTTCCGTCTGCAGCATGGTCTTCGATGAGATTGATTTCGAAAGGAATCGAACTGATTTTTGGCTGAAGAGTTTTGCATTTGCAGGTGGATCACTTGATCAATATTGATTTCAAAACTTTTAAGGATCGAGTGAGAAAGATGAAAATGTTAGTGGAGAGGGGAGGTGATGGAGTAAACAACGAGAAGGTCACGTGTAAGTGAGAGAAAGTACGTGCACAGGTGAATTGTACCCTTGAAAAAAATGAAAACGAACGTGAATTTCTAAGTGCGTGTCTAAATGTTGATGATCACTGAAATACATTAATAAACACATTTTCTTATCTTTATCATTACGTCATTTATGACAACATATTCTTACCGGAACTCTGTTCAGAGCAATAATCAATAAGTTTATTAGAATTCTGTGCAGAAATTATCGAGCAAGTTAATATTAACAAACCTGTAGCCTACCTAGGGCAATTGCGTTTCAGATTTCTTTATTATAAATCCCTTGGAAATTCATAATTATCTCAGAGTCCTTTCTACTTTACAAAATTGTCTTCAGAACTCTTTCGGGATCGCATTTATCTTTAGGAAAAAATAAAAATGATAAAGGCAAGGACCCATCACTTTTCTCTCCAACTCTGGGTAAATAGTAGGATAGACTAGATTATTTAAATTTAGTACGGTAACCTGTCAAAGACAAAAAAAAAATCCCGTTAATTTAAAATAGCTGTTCTCCGTGAGTTGAATCTCGAAGGGACTATTTCGTAGAAAATGAACTTTCATTGATTGTTTACTTCTCTCTTGGAATATACAGCTTCACACTCAATAATTTTTGGACACAACTCGTGTGTGTGTGTATATATATATATATATATATATATATGATATTGTTTTTACCTTCACTGCAAGACTATCTGATAACCATCACGGTAGGTCCATTGAGAATAACTTGGCTCAAATTTCCAAGAATCTCTAACTTGCATAATTCCTAGTAGGCATCTGTTTTAACCCACTTAGATCTTAAACAAAGTTGACCGCCCGCTTTGATTTTACATTTGTATACTAAAGCTATCAACATAGGCATAATGTCAGATTATGCTTTTGTGTGAGGGCTTACAAGTTAATGACTATCGTCAATAGGTAGATGCTTATAACCTTCAAGTAGCTGCTGTCGTACCCAAATTTTTAAATTATGATTTTCAACTGATTGGAGAAATCATTGAAAAATGTTACATCAAAATGTCATCACTGGCTTCTGGTTAGTTTCATCTTGAAGTCTACTTGGTTAAACAATAAAATAAAGAATCAGTTTAGTGAACCTAACTGAATCAAAGTAAGGGTAAATTCTAGTATTTCATATATATTACCAACCCCTTCGTACAAGCAGGATGTGACTCAAGGTCATTTTTTAGGAGGTTTGAACTCAGATTTCTTTCTCCGAGACAGGTTACCATACTACATTTAAGAGCCCAGTCTTCCCTAGTGGAGGCAGAATTGTCGGATGCATATCTTTCTCAAGGGTATTAGCGATACTAGAAATATAAACCAGCTTCGTCCAGGATTTCAACTCTGATTGCCGTATCCATTTCCAACGTCGATAACCTATGAACGACTCCTAAGTTCAGCGTGATACTTATATTATAATGTGGGTATGTATCTAAACTATATCTGGTGGTGAGACTCCTATTGTTATTACTCCCAGTTTCACTCTGACCTGACTGATAGTACCTGTTAGGGTCCCATCTCTGGGGTAAAATAAAACTGTTTGAACATTTATTATTCCGGAATACTTAAAACCATATAAGTGATCGCAAGTATTGTTGTATTTGAACATTTGATCTCATATAACAGCGCAAACAAAAGATAATTATTAGACAGGAATTGTTACTTGAAACCATATAAATCTGTATAAATTATTATCAAAAATAATTTCTTGAAGCTAAAATTGTTTACAAATGATTTAAATCATTGCTTATATTTGATAAGAAATACTTCATTCAGCATTAAATAGCCAAGAGTTGACAGGCCATAAAAATAACCAACCATTATTATGAGGATTTGGATGATTAAAAATGGTATTCAATTCAACCTTGATCATACAAAATTATCTTTGATAATTGAACGAGAAATTGGTAAAAGCATTTTTAAGTGCTTGCTCTAATAAAAATTTCGCTATGATGCGCCATTTTTTTTCTGGGTTACTATTATACAGTCACTCCTATATAAACATAATGAGAACTTACATATATATAATGATTTTTTTTTTTTTTTTTTTTTTTTTTTGTGAATTCCGGAAGAAAAATCTCTCTCTCTCTGAATAGTGATCGTCAGAAGTAAATCTTGAGAATGTTAAAATGATCAATATGCAAATTGTGTACTTTTGCTTCCAGAGAAGATGTACTTAACCTAAATTGTACGAAGGGAAAAAAAATCTCGAAAGCGATTCCTTAACAGACGAAGAACAATGTTCGCAAGAATATGAAGAGAAAGAAAAGGTTATTTAAAAAAATCCCTCGAATCAATAAAAGCAGGGGGAACTCCGTTGTGAGTTCAGTGAAGTCGAGTCAATGCGGGTAAATCAATGGAACAAATGAAGCAGAATATGTTCCGATTTATTTGCTCTCCTATAGATGCGTATATATATATATATATATATATATATATATATATATAATGAATGATGAGGCTCTTTGTTGAGTTCTTTGTTCATCAATCTGTAACATGAGTTAGGATAAGAGAGTGCCAAGTCTAAGATGAATATGTTACTCCCCGGTAATTCTTAGGATCAAAGAGTAATATCTCTACTAGCAGAAATATATAAATATCTTGCGAAGATTTAAAAAAAAATTAAACATCTATGTATAGATTAGTATCTATTTGAGGAAAAGTTAAAATTTGATATAACTGCGTATTTCTTTTCTTCCATTCTTAAAATTAAAAAAAAGGCTTTTAATTGCTATGTATACTACCCTCTGATCCTTGGCAGAATTTATATTCGCATAGATCTAATATATTAAAATAATTTTCGAAATCAAATTTGCAAACAATTTTTAAAAACACAAACGTAAAGATTTTGACTGCTAGTTTCACGACTTTTTTTGCGATCATCAGGTGATATGAAATTATATTCATACATTTTAAGAAATAGGAGTAGAAATCTTGAAGTTGGCGTTAAAATTGTTTTATTTCATGTGTAACGTTTCTCTCACCATAAAAAAAACATTTTCAAACACAACTGGAAAGGTTTCGAAACATTATAAAATAATGTTAAAACAGCTCTATTTATCGTAAGTGACTGTGTCGTGATTTTAGGTGAATATATTGATATTCAGTTTTAAAGAGATCCTTTGTTAGAGAAATATCTTGAACTGTAAATATCTGTCAAATATGATAGATAGAACAGTATTAACATTTTCAACGTTTCAAAACCTTCCCAGTTTTGTTTGAAAAAGAGAGAAACGTTATACATGAAATAAAACAATTTTATCGCCCACTTAAATTTTCTTTGTCGTTTTCCTTACCAATTTATCGAATATTATATCTAGTATAATAATTCCCCACAACACTCACATTCGTCGCCAAATAAGATGTTCAATCATAATATTCTGATAAAAATATTCACGTTTTATCTGTTGTGCTATTAGTTGATAAGTGACAACAACAACAAAAAAAAAAAAAATGAATACTTAGAAACTTTTTGTAGGACGAAGAAAAAGACTGATTGATATGAGAATCAGTTCTATCTATCTATCTTTTAAAGCTTCGCCCATTCTGACTCTCAGGAATCTGATCAACCGACTATTGAATACGCCAACTACATCTCTGCAAAGGAATAAGACACCTCCTAACGAGTGTCTTGGATAAGATATTGAACCATCTGATGGTGAGGCTATGAGTACCCTTTTATCACCATTAATCCTTGGTCCACTCTAGCCCGGAATGTTAGTACGTGTTAGGGTCACATCAATGGGCCAAAAAGAACTGTTTAACCATTTTAATATCTGTGAACAAATGACTGATGTTAAATCAAATTGTTTGTCAGATAGCAATACTTGAAACCATTAAACTGTGTGCAAACGAAGGTTTAATACAAAATAGAATTATTCGTGTAAGATGGTTTCAAGTATTCTTATCTAACACGAATAATTCTATTTAGTATTAATCATTTGTTTGCACACAGTTATATGGATTTTAGTATTCCTACCTGTGAGCTAACAAATGAATTATGGCTAGTTTGAATTGTTACCTACAAAATATTCGTTTAAAATTCATATAATTAATATACATTAAGATGACCTGGCACTAAAAACGTGCAAGGGTTAGTTTTCCATTAGACCCAACCAAACCATATAGACTGTGTTATCAGCTTATTCCAATTGATCACCGATATGAATATAGATCAGGCTCATCGTTGCTTAACTTTAGGGACCTCGAGGAAACCGGTGCTTTAAGAATGACTTGGCTGTGGGTGATCTTAGTTTAATGGCATGTCAACCTTCATGGGTTGTGTAAAACCCAAACTATCCTTGTTGGAGAACTTTAATGGTACTGCTGAACTCTTTGCTGGGGAGATAAAGGGTAAATACAATTCGAAATCATCTAGATATATTTAAAAAATAAATGTGAAGATTTTTGGGGAATATTAAGAATTTTTTCCCCCGGAACCCTAGATGTCATCTTTATAAATCTCCCCCTTTAATGGTTCATCCCTACCCTTACTTTTCTTCAGAATTGTTCTCAGTTGTTATTTTCTACTCTTGTCTCTTCCCAATTTTTTTGTAATGTTGCTAATCGTTCATCGCTAGTTTCGACATCTCCGTGAAGTTTCAGCCCCTCCCACCTTTGTCTACTCACGCATTTTCTTACCGGAAGCTATGAAATGAGACAGGCATTGAGAACTGATAGACTTGTCAGAGCCAAGTGCTGACATATTGCACTCTTCGTTTCACGCTTCATTAGGCAGGTAAGCGATGTGACCGTCACGTTAGTGACATGCGGGACTCTCTCTGAAACTCTGTTTAGGGCTTGTCGTTTTTGGTAGCTGATGACACTGAGAGGCGACAAAAGACGACCAAAAATGAAAAGTGCTGGGGATTAACGCGCTGCTTAAGGTGTAAAAATGCTGAAAAAGCCTTTTTTTATTCTTGTATCCATACCGCTATTTAGAATTTTTTATTTTCCTTTTTCAAACATTTTTTCCAATTTTGATATTTCTAGCTTTGAGCGGCGTTACTTTCTTTCACCTTCTTTTATTTTTAAGCCTTCTGTATTTGCCGTATTTAACGGCTTATAAGACGCCATTTAATTTCAGCAGACCTTTAAATAGATAAATTGGTCTGAACTATGAATGTCTGGTTAATAGTTTTGTCCTTTATTCGTAGCCCTCTTCGTTATCTGGTCATTATTCATATATATTTAAATCCCTATATTTTTCAGTTAAAAATGTTAATAGGCTTGTTTAGGCACTTCAATGATTATTTTTTGGGGGGGGGTGTTTTAGAGCATATCAACCATTGTAGGGTATTTAATGCCAAATCCAGTTTATATATTTATATTAGATATATATGATTTGTAAACATAAAAGAACAAAGTTAAATGGTTTCAAGTATTTCCTATGCACCCGGAACAATTCTATTAAGCGTCAATCATTTGTTTACACACGGTTAAATGATTTGTTTTATTTCGAAAAATTCAATTTAGCATAAGTCATTTGTTGGCACTGAATTTAAATGTCTAACACTTCTATTTGACCTATGAATAGGACCCTACTAGGTGCTACCACTCCGGGTCAGAGTACATCTGGGAGCAATGGCAAATAAGGGGTACTCATCATTGCCCAGCGCTCCAAAATTACTGGAGCTTCACCATCAGATTGTTTGGTTTCATATGCAGGACACACATTGGGGGTTTCTTGCCCCTCTGTAGAGAAGCTGATTGGGCAAATGCATGGGTAAGCGTCGTTACTTAATCTTCTTACTGACTGGGGTTATTTTATAAAAAGTACAGATCAGAATTACAGTTATACATTGTTATCAAAGAAAAGAGTTGCCATTTTGTGTATATGCGATCGTTACCTAGTTTATATTTGTGGAGATGGTTGCTGTTAAATTTAAGGGCCATTTTTAGCAATAAAATACCACTAGCAAGCAACCTAAAGTGAGCCTTTGATTTTACAAGCCGCTGAGTGAATTTCAGCGACATATTTGGGAAAAAAGATCTGTCGTATAAGCCGAAAAATACGGTTATTGTAACCTATTTTTATCATTATTGTGAAAGCAATATCGTTTAGTTTACAATCGTAAAATAAATTTTAAAAAGTCCATTAAAGTATTTGAATAAACCTTATTCCAACATAAGACCATGTGGGCTTCTAGGGATTTTAGATCTTCGAGTACTTCTCGATTGTTAGACTGATCATCTCGCCTGATGAGAGTTTAGAGTTAGTATCTTTACATAGATTCCCAGAGAATCACTCTTTAGACTTGTTCAAATTTCGCACCAGAGTTTTTACTAATAGACGAAATAAAATGTTGGAAATATAATTACATTCAAAATATCTCTACACAAGATTTTTTTTCTTTCTATGCAACAAAGTGTGTGTTGGGGTGGGAACTACCTTATTTCCCATCCTACAACACGCATTTATAATTTGGCAAAGAATATTTCGGAAAAAGCTAACCATTTCCCTAATTTTCTTAGGGCTTTCATGCCGTCATTATCACCAAACCTGAAAATCCTGCCCTTTTTTTTTTTTTATCTGGATTATCATTCCTGTTGTCTTCAGAAAGAATATCATCCTAAATATCATCGAATGAATTGCTAATTGTATACCCAACCCCTTCACCCTAGAATTATGTGACACAAGGTCAATTTTTTAGTCGAGTTTAACTGGTTTGGGTTCAGTTTCCCTCTTCCTCCTTGACAGGTTGCTATACTAAAGTTAAAGAGCCTTGTCTGCCCTGCTTTTTACGCATATCTGGAGGGAGAATTGTAGGATGTATACATTTCCCAAGGGTATTAGCGCTATGTGAAATGAAAACAGCCACGTCTAAGGTTTGAACTCAGATAAACGTGTTTATTTTCTACAACGATAACCATTACACCACGAACGCCTCCATAATCATATTTCATTTTTGGTTTATCACAGAACTAATTTGTCAAACGGTACTGTTTAAGTGGTTGTCTAGAACCAATAACCTTTACTTTGAGGTTTACACAGCCTAATCATTAGAGTATAAGACCCAGGGGGAGTTTTGGAGGGTTTTTTTTTTTTTTTTTTTTAAACAAAAAAAAAAATGGCTGTAAATACGGTAAATACTGATTTTGTATTTGTTGAAATTAGCATTTTGTACTCAAGAACTGATGACTTTGCGTCTAGTTTTTCAAAGAAAACGAAAATTCCAGTATGGTTAGTGTAACTACACTGATCATGCTTCGATATCCTAGAAGGCTACGTCTATCTCTTTAAAATACTGCATCTCTTTTGACCTTTTATTAGACAGGCATTTGACCGATTCCCCTAATGTCTCCTTTGTTACATGCTTGGCTCGTTCTTAGAATTGTGTCTCTGCAGAGCATTGACTTCATTCGGTGACCATTTCCAAGAAGACACATACCCATCCATCAACATAACTTCCACGCAGACACACCCACGTACACACATTGTTCTGTCAGCGAGCCTTAGAATACGTCACTTGTATCCTTTGCAGAAGATAACCCCAATTCAAAGCAAAAATATGATACTAAACTGCATCCAGTGATGAAGCGCTAGTTTTGGAGCTCTGGGGAGAGTGGAGTACTTCTTCATTGACTCTCGGGTCGACTCTGGTACTTGCTGTTAAGGTCCAATCGAACAAACAATGAGATCTGTTTGAAAATTATAAGTATTCTATAACAATGCTTAAACAGGACATGTTATTGTGTGCCAACAAATGATTATATTATTACAAGGTCTGGTGCTGTGAAAAGCAATTTTGTTCCAATGAGATTTTCCTTAGTCGAAGCACTTCTGAAAATCGACGTCTGATATTGTGTGAAGCTATGTTAAATTTCTTTTCATGTCCTCCACGTCCTCATATTTTACGACCGTGACAAATCTTCAGTTTAGGGAAAAAAGTTGCATGCAGCTTGGTGTGCTGAGAATGGAGGAAGCTCCACTTGTACAAGCCTGTGTTTCCCAAAGGAGTTCTTGATCAAAAAGTATGAAGACTGACAAAAAATTTGATGAATAAACACTAATTGTACACTGCAGATTTTTATGACATCAATTTCTCAGCTGTGCATACTTCATTTAAATTTTGAAATCTGAAAAAAAATCTAGATTCAGCGCAGATGTTTACCCAATCCCTTTGACACTGACAGGATGTGACACAATCTAATTTTTAAAGCGGAGTTTAACTGATCAAAATTTAGTTTTCCTTCTAGACTAATTGCCATACCCAAATTAAAGATCTATTTACTCAGAGATGGAAGGACAATAGTTGGATTCATTCCTTTCCAAAATGGTATTAACGCTATTTTAAATGCAAACAGTACGGTCCAGGATTTGAACTAGAGTCGCAGTATCCATTTACTGCAACGATAAACATTACCAAACAATCCCCTCCCCAGTGCATGTTTACGTAACACACACACACGCACACACACACGCACATATATATATGAGAGAGAGAAACCGACGCAATATCCTAGTGGGTCGAGTGTTCGCTAATGGAGACCGGACTTCAATCCCAGGTCGAGTCGTAACAAAGTCTCAAAAATGGTACTTGATGCCTCCATGCTAAACACTCTGCATTATTAGGTAGCATCAAAGGTAAAGTGGAGAAATACGAGGGGAGGGGTTGGTGTAGTAGCATTTGAAAAGGAAGCTTTTATTTCACCCTTGACTACAATACATATAAAAACCACTCAGTATGATAATGTAATTTATGTGCTTGTTGTAGTCGTAGCAGTGATCATGTTTGAATTATTTAAAATAGTAAAAGAATTTGCAATATTTTAGTCCTTTGGCACTTATACCCCGTGACTGAAGCAGCTGAAGCCGTATTAGGTACCAGCTATAGTTGGTATATCATTGGGCATTGCTTCACCTCATGTGTGATTTGAAATCCACACAAAATAGTCTAATTCGGGAACTTAGGCTTTAAGAGTTTGCACTGGGCTTTATTGCCATGAAAGCTGCTAAAAACATTTTGTTTTGAAGCAGGTGATGGAGTAGTTAATGAGAGTATAGTAACTAGATGGTTGAAGAAATTTCGCTTGGATTGAAAGAACACCGATCATCAGGCAAAGTCAGTGGATTCCGAGACCGTGCTTTAAACAGTAGAGGCAAATCCAGTGAGTAGCTCTTGGAGAGTATCAGCCGAGCAAGGAATTTCGCAGAAAAGGGTTGGTTAGTCCCCTTTACGGTCTTGACAAAAGTATCGGGAGCTACTGAATTGAGCCTCAAGTTAACAAAATATTGCAAAACTTTTGACTCTGCCTAGTTTTCAAAGGTTTGTGTGTGTGTGTTTCGTTTTGGTTTGCACACTGTTTTACCCACACAGGTCTGTCCGTTGGAAGATAATTAAAATTTGACACCTTAATTTTGCTATAGAATACCGAATTAAGGTTAAGAAAGAACTATGTTTAACAGGTCGTGACTGACATGACGAATGAAATTAAATGAAATGGAAAAAATGAATAAAAAAGAGAGAAAAAGAAAAGGACAAAAGCCCTGAGTGTGCCTAATAAAGTTTTTCATGGGTTTAACTGAACAAAAACAAACAAAACAAGAAAAAAAAAAGAATTTCTGGTTCTCTTAAAATCTCCGTTCAACAAACAATTTAAAAAGATTTTTATTTGTTTCTTCTTTTACTTCTTTTGTTCTTTCCAAGTATTCTTGACAATTCTTCATCAGATGGATTATCTGACAATTTGTCAACAGTGAAGAGTCTCCTTAAAATATGAGATGGGGGTGGGCTGACCAGATTGAATCCGAGAGCGCGTGTTGGTGGTTCATTAATTTGATTAGGAAACTTTGTCTATCACTCAGCACTATTCTGTAAGAAAAAAAAAAAAAGATCGGGTACTGAAAGACTCTTGTGTCCGCTGGATTATCTTCTGTGTGAATTTGGGGAGTGGGAGATACTACAAAATATGAAAATGTGATTGATATTGGCTCGATACTGTTGTTTTCATGACTGTTTATTTTGACACGGTCGTCGTCTAGCTTGTCAGATATCTCAGCTTATTTGCTCGGAAGTGTTGAAGGGTACTGCCATTGAATCTACGGAGAGACATAAGTTTACGGGCAATTTTTCTTTTACACATTTTTCATATTTAATAAAGATGCACAAGTTGACAATTACTCCCTGTTTTATTTATATAAATATATATAAACACGAAAGTACCCGCATAATTGTTTTACGTCACCTGGTACTCCAGGCGCTCACCTTCCATGCTCTGATTTTATTTCAACCGATTTCCCCCCTACCAGGCTACAGATTTATTGATTTACGTACATGTGTCAGTATTTATCATCTTTGCTACAATCCATTCTTATTTATCAATCTTTATACTTATCTGCCTTTTCAGCATCTATCTCGGTTTATTTCTAGCAATTTCTAATCACGGCGGAGATATAGTATGACTTATTGATAAGATATCTACATTTTATTATTTCTAATGAAACATTATACAATAAAAACAATACAGTTATTATTTATTAAAGTTTGCTTAGTCTGGCATATAGGCCTGGATCTATTTCTTCTAATAAGGCCTCACGCTAGACTGTAATCTACTTGTCAAGTATACACATCAGCACATTGTAATATACGTTTCCTATTGGGCTCTGAACCTTTTAAGGCCAACTCTGGGCCTCTCATGACTTAAGATAACTACTGTGATTAAGTGGTCACGCGTTCAAGTACTGACCAAACCCTTCATTGCTTAACTTCATTAATAGAGTGGGAATCGGTGCTTTCATCGTGATTGATCGAAATCCAATAGACCAAATAGTTATTTGATAAGGTTTACTTAGTCTGGCACACAGGCCTTAGGTTCGGTATAATACCTGGTGTTCTTGGATAGTCACCCATATTAAAATAGACTCATCGATGCTCAATTTCGGTGAGAGGCGGGAAACGGGTGCTTTAACCGTTATTATTTGGTATTATTTATTGCCAAACTCTACAGTGCTAAAACTCTGTTATCAAAAATAAGATTGCAGAAATATATGTAAGGGAAATTCTTATTTCATATTTTTGTTTACATTGTCAGTGCTGTAAAATTTTCTAATTGATGAAAATATCTAATTGGAATTGCAGTCGCTTTATTACGTTCATTTCAGGCGTAATACCCTTGGGGAAAGTTATGAACACCCTTATCCCCTACAGCTATGGGGTAAATAATACCACTAGTATTCTTTCAAAAGGATGGCTTTGGCATTAAATTGCCCGCGAAGGTTGATAGGCCATTAAACAAAAAACAAAAAAAATTAATATTCATCCTGATTCTTAAAGAATCACGAGAAATAATAAAATTCAGTAATCTTATAAAGAATGACAAAATCGAGGCAAGTGTATCTATTTATGGGCGGTATTGTAGATGGTAAATTCAATCTTAACTGGAAATACTAATATTGTTGCTTTTTCAGATTTAAATATTACAAGAATTATTGTCTTCCGGTCAGTATTCAGTCCTCTCTTGGCCACAGTCTTGTTGTGGCGCTAGATCATTTTTTAAGCCTGGTAAAGCTCGGTTGAATTAAGTTTTCCTCCTCATTAATTAGTCACTTAATCAAGGCTAATGAACAGTGCCCTAATATAAACCTATATTTGGCTAGTACAGATATATATGCATTTCTCAAAGTCATTAACACAAAGTGAAAAGCAAACAGCCTCGTCCATCATTTGAACTCTGATCACTGATTCCATTTATTACGACGATAATCGTTACGCTAGGCACGCCTCCGATTTCAATAACTGTTAGGCCGTTGGTCTTCTTGATTATTTCAGCTAAGATATACTCCCATTCATGACTCGATTGTTGTAGGTATTGTCTTGATTTGGATTCCTTAAGTTTTGATAATATAATAAACACTTGATTTAACGGATGTCAGTATAATATATATGGAACATAGCAATAATTGGTCTGATTATTTGGTTTACTGGAAGTGCAACCTTAGTTGGTTATTTAATCCAAAATACTGTTTATATACATATATATATATATATATATATATAGTACAATTTGATGGAGACTCAAACTACATGCTTCTCTGTAGTCGCAGAAGGTAATATATTTTATAGGTAACGTCATTGTTATACGAGTTGGGACTCATTTGTTTGCCCACTGTTAAATGGTTTCAAGTATTGCTATTTAAAACGTGATATATTATTTAACATTAATCATTTCTTTGCACATAGCAATACTTGAAACTAAATAACCATCTAACATTTATAATTTATCAAATATTCCTACAATATAAAAACAATTTGCACACAGCTGTATAATTTCAAATAACGAATTGCAATAATCTTAGTTAATGATTAAGCAGTTCTATTTGAAACATAGATGGGACCCTAACGGATATTACCACTCCAGATCAGTGGACCTGAGAGTAATGGTAATGAAGAGATACTCTATATTCCCAAACCTCCAGGACTAGAGTCTCACCATCGAATGCAGTTTAATGTCATACGCAGAAAACCATGTGATCATTTGATTTTATATTCATTTGATTTGTTTAAAATTACATTGAAAGTAATGCCGTCTCTTATATTTGTAGAAACTATTTTTTCTACTTGTAACGACCGCCGAAGAGTCGTCCTCTTATTGGCTTCTAAAATTGCCTTGAGCAGCGAAGGACCTTTTTGACGGGTAGCACTTCAGTTTCGGTGGTCGTGCTGAAATGACCTCGTCCAAAGTGCACGTTTAAAAGCAATGACACAAAAGTTCAGCATGTGCTTCTCCGTGAGTCATCATGTTTTTATGTGTAGAGTTGACATCTGTGTTTTTCATGTTAAGAT
>CAUZXS010002516.1:110000-112500 GCA_963585895.1 Sepioteuthis lessoniana | reverse complement strand
TTGTTTGAAATAGAACTGTTTTTGACTTTCAAACTGTGTATTCATGCTAAACTGAATTGTTTGAAATAGAACCATTTTAGCATGTAACTCTGTATAAACAAAAGACTGTATTTATGTTAAACCGAATTTTATGAAACTTTTATAAAAATGACTTAATTAGTCGTTAAATAAACTAAAAAGGGTTGATATACCGTAAAACAAAACAACCAGCCAACCAGATCTCCACCCATTTTCATATTTATGATTGATTGAAAATTCTTTTTGTGAAGGTGCTTATATTTCTTAATATAAGAAATGATCAAAAAGTATGGAGACTGAAGATTTATTAATCAAAATAGAAATCAACAATAAATGATTCTTTTGTTTTTATTATGATAGACTCCTTGGCATTCAATACTCTAATTCCAGCATATTTTCCATTCCTTGAAGTCACTATGAAATATTTCTCTTGATAGAGAGTTTAGCTGCATTACTTATAATGTCTTCCATATCCTCAAACTGTTATCCCCTGAGATGAATTTAGGAAACAAGATAACATTGCATGGGACTAAGTCTGGTGAGGGTGATGTAGCTGGACTGTATCATTTTAGTAACCAAGTCCAAACTTTAGCTGAGCGATTACGTTCACTTTCAGACTAAAACCCTTGGGATATGTATGAACCCTCTTTGGCATTTTCTGGGTATAGCATTACATTTCATAAAGTGTGAGGTTTCAATTGTGAAATTCTGGAGGGGTGTAGAGTCGTTGCATTCATTGCTATTACTCTGACCTGGAGTGGTAGCACATGTGAAGGACCATTTATGAGTGAGAGATTTGTTTGAAAATGATGATCTAATACATAAATATGAGCAAATTGTTTCCAAGAACAGAAACTTGAAGCTGTAATTTTTTACAAAGGATTATCATTTAATCGGGAGATTAAGGATTATCATTTAATTCGGAGATTAAGGATTATCATTTAATAGGGAGAGTGTCCTTCTTATGTAGAGGCTAACTTGCTGAAATGAGGCTTTGAAATAAACAAATTCAAATTCAGAGCAGCTGTGTTCACTTTGAGACTAATACCATTGGGAAAGGCATAAACTGTCTTATCACTTCAGCAATGGGTTACATTGTATCATTGCTATTCTTCTACAAGGATGGCTTTAAATAACCCATGAAGGTTGATATGCCATTAAAAAAACTTATGAATGGTATAAAACCCCTTATTCTCTACTGCTATAGGTTAAATAGTATCACTACTGTTCTTCTTTAAAATGGCTTTGGCGTTAAGTAACCCATGAAGGTTGATATGCCATTAAACAAAAAACCTTAAGAATGGTATGAAACTCCTTCTTCTCCACTGCTATAGGTTAAATAGTATCACTGCTGTTCTTCTATAAAGATGGATTTGGCATTGAATAACCCAAGAAGGTTGATATGCTATTAAAATAAAGAAACCAAAACTAATATTATTATAAGTGTTATTATCATAAAACGTGTACATCTTATTGTAATCAATCAAGATTGATGTTAGTTTAATCTTTGTCTTGTCTGCCTACATCTAACCGGAGAGAACACCTATTGATGTACAGGTAAGATAAGGAATCCAATTAGGAATAAAAGTATATATGTTACATACTTGTTTAACCATGAGGTCACTCAATCATGTATTCTCACAGATTTCACATTTACAATCAATAACACTGAGAACACCAGCTTAAAATGGTAGAGAAACAAAAAGCTCAAAAAAGAAGAAAGGGAAAAAACGTGTGCATACAAAAAATCAATTTGAAACCTTCCTTCCAAATTCAATTATACATTTTTCATATCATATTACCTGTAAATTGTCCCTCATGATTTTATCTCAACATAAATTCTTTTCTTTCTCTTTTAATTATTCTTTTCCTCTTTTAACTGTTATAGCTGAAGATCATCTTTTCTTCTCTGAATTCTACTGATAAAACTAAATAGTAAAAATATAAAGATATAACAAACATACAAAAAGCAGAGTAGTGAGTAATATTTAAAAATACATTAGCAGTGAACAAAATGAATCTAACTGGAATTACTTATGCCATGACTTAAAAGCATATATAAAAATATATAAATACAAAAATGTATTTTAGAATCACTAATTAGTCAATAAAAATGCAATTGACAGAATGAATCATTGTTTGTATAAATCTCTCTCTCCCCCTTCTCTGTCTCTCTTTCTCTCCCTCTCTGTCTCTCTTTCTCTTTCTCTCACTCACCCTCTCTCTCTCTCTCTCTCTATCTCTCTCTCTATCTCTCTCTCTCTTTATCTATCTGTCTATCGCTGTTATTCTCTTTCCTCTATCTCGGTCAGTTTTTCGCTTATATCTTCTGTTTTCATCTTTCTCTTTTCTTCTTCTTTATCTCTTTTTTTACTTTTCTCTGTTTCACCACTTATCCTTTTTTAGATTTCTTCTTCTTCTTCTTCTTCTTCTTCTTCTTCTTCTTCTTCTTCTTCTTCTTTCGCTAATCTTTTATTTTCCT
>CAUZXS010002516.1:62500-107500 GCA_963585895.1 Sepioteuthis lessoniana | reverse complement strand
GGAGAAGCGCAAAACTGAGTAAGAAGAGTATTCCATTTGTATGAGGATGTGGAGAGCATTTAGAGAAATTCCCACCATACCAAAAAAGAGAGTTTTAAAGGTACTTCCTCCAAAGAGAAACTCACTGAAATAAGGGTATTGAATGTAAATAGAATCATTTCAAAGAAATTTAATATTTCATTCATTTTTCATTTCTGTCATGATAACTACATCTCCAGATTCAATACCGTTTTTCTTTTCTTTTTTTTTTTTCTTTTTTTGCACTTGATGTAAATTTCATGGCCCAGGAAATAGACTTTTAAGTGAAAAATACACCCATTCACACACAGACAAACAAACAATCAAGCAAACAAACAAATGAACAAACGCACACTTCCATTTAACTGGAAATATATTTGAGGAGAAACACACATACTTACATACACACACCCACACACACACACATACATACACACATATATACACATACATACACATACATACACACAACCAAACAAACAAATAAACAAACGCACTTCCATTTAACTGGAAATATATTAGAGGAGAAATACACACACACACACACACACACACACACATGCGTACACACAACCAAACAAACGAAAGAACAAACGCACACTTCCATTTAACTGGAAATACATTTGAGGAGAAACACACACACACACATACATACATACATACATACATACATACATATATATACACATACAACCAAACAAACAAATTAACAAACAAGTAGAGAAACAAACACGCACATTCATTTTGGTGGAAAAAGATTTTTGTTGAAAACATACACACACAAGCACATAAACATATACAAACACACAAACGCAGATACACACTCAAAACATACGCAAACACACACACATACAAACAAACACAAAAACAAGCACAAAACACTCACCCATACAAACACAAATACACATACCCAAAAACGCACACTCACATACACACACACACACACACAAACAAACAAAAGACAAAAACACTTTCATTTCACTGGAAATAGACTTTTAAGAGAACAACACCCGCATATACACATTTAAAATACAAGTACGCACACACACACACACACACGCACACACACACACACACACACACACACACACACACAAGCACACACAAGCACATACAAACATGCTCAAAAACATACACAAACACACAAACACATGCACACGCACAAAAGCACACAAAAAGTCCACACAAGACGATACAAAAACACAAAAAAATATACACAAATATACACAAGTATACACACACATATCAGCACACACACACACACAAACACACACACACACACACACACACATATATATATATATATATACAAGAACGTATACACAAGCGCACACACATATACATAAATTCCTTAGATATTGGACTAAAATTCCAATATACTGGAAAGACCGATTTCTAATCAGTTAATCAATCGAAGGTCACAAATCAATAATCTAAAACTTATATTTCTTCAACA
This sequence comes from Sepioteuthis lessoniana, assembly GCA_963585895.1. Lineage (NCBI taxonomy): Eukaryota > Metazoa > Mollusca > Cephalopoda > Myopsida > Loliginidae > Sepioteuthis > Sepioteuthis lessoniana. Next base: position 106,026 of record CAUZXS010002516.1, on the reverse strand, counting down.
GACGCAGAATACGCTATTTCTTTGTTATTAGCATTGATCAGAGTAATCACCAATTTTTTTTTCATCATACAACGTGTGAAAGCACGTGCGATACCCTAGCCTTATCAGCCGCCAACCAGGGTGATAACACAGTTTCGGTAGCTCAAGGCGGTACTGCCACTCCTGGCGCTACCGAGCAGCTTTTGCCACCGGATAGGGTATTTAAAAGAAATATCTAAAATTTTAAATCTTGTCATTTTAATTAGTTCTATATCCAAAAATGTTGGTTCAAAGTTTAGTTCCTGATGTAAATAAAATTAAAATTCAATGGAGCAAGAAAACGTTATCTTAGAACATTTATGTTGGATCAGAACTTTCCAAAGATGAATAAAACAAGGCATATTTGATTAAATGGAAGCTCGGGATTTGCTTACAAGAAATATTTTGTCGTCATCTTTCATGTTAAGGATGATTGAGCTTTTCAAAGATTTTACTCGGAATTTGCATATATATATATATATATATATGTGTGTGTGTGTGTGTGTGTGTGTGTGTGTGTGTGTGTGTGTGTTTGAAAGAGCTGGCATTTATTTGTGTTGACAACAAAATAGGTTTTTATTTTCCATTTTGAAAAATCTTTTTGGCGCTTTTCAATTAAATTGTTCAACTTATCTTTTCTATCATTGCCATCAACAAAGAAGAACTTATAGTGGGGTTTAGAATACACCATCTATATCCCCTAAAAAGAGGTAAGAACCCCCCCCCCACAAAATTGGGGGTCCATTAAATTGCAACTGATGGTGAAGCTCCAATCCTATGGAATACCCTTTTGTAGCCATTGGCTCCAATTCTCTCGAAATTGTGGAGTACCCTTTCGTTGGCATTACTCTTAGGTCTTCTCTGACCTGGACCGGTAGTACCAGTTAGGGTTCCATCTGTTGTTCGAATAGTTCTAATTGAAAATCATTCAAATTTGATATAAACTTGCTCAAAAATAGTCATATGAAAAAACTGCTCAAATGAATAAACTATTAAGAGAAATCCCTTATACCAAGGCACAAAAAACCCGGGATAAGTTGACTAAACATTAAAATAAATCAACCAATCAATCAATCAATTAAATTTGGGCCAGAGAATTTGAGATGTTTGCTAGAAAAAATAAGAACAAAACCTAACATGAAGCCAATCACGACTGCGTGTTTATTATAGGTTTATATACAATCATGTACATAGACGCAGAGGGGACACATGTACATATATAAACTCATATACGTATGTAGGTATGTACGTTGTTATCTATCTATCTATCTATATATATATATATATATATATATATATATATATATATATATATATATATACGAGGTGCATATGATAAGTTTCCAGACTTTTTTCGTATGGGCACTTTCATTGATAGTACACACATGAAACTCTTGTCCCCTTCGAAGTAATCTCCTCCGGCTGTAATGCACTTGTTGTACCGTTCCATCAACTTCTTCAAGGCCCCATGGAAGTCCTCTTGTGTGAGCATGTCAATGACCTTCGTCACAGCCTCTTTCATCTCCTCAATTGTCTCATTACGACAGCCTCTCAGCTTAGGGAATAACCAAAAGTCACTGGGACCAACGTCGGGACTATAGGGAGGGAGACGAACTGTCTTGATGCCCATCTAGGTAAAATAGTCTGTGACAAGGATGGAGTTGTGGACTGGTGCATTGTCCTGTTAGAAATGCCACTGACCCGATTTGAAGAGTGCTGGCCTCTTTCGACGGAATCTCTTCCTGAACTCCCTTAAAACCTCAACATAGTGACCCTAACCCTTTGGCCAATCAACTTACTCCTCCCACACTTCTCATCATCCCTCACAGACTCCCTGCCTTCCTTGAATCTCTTATGCCACCCAAAAACGGATGCTCGATTCGTGCAAGATGCTCCAAAAGCAGTCTGAAGCATTCCATACCTTTCTGTGGCATTTTTTCCAAGTTTAAAACAAAATTTTATAGTATATCGTTCTTCTAAAGTGTCAGATTGCATTTTTGAAGGCACCAGCTGTGATAATCAGGCTTTAGTAGGGTGTATTCCACTTCCTGCTGTAGCTGTTCATTTGAATCTGAAATCATATAAATTGGTCAGTCATCTCATAAGATGTATAGCAATAACATACTGAATTTTCAAGAGTCTACGACAATTTTAAATGGCCATACGAAAAAAGTCTGGAAACTTATCGTATGCACCTCTTATATATATATATATATACATATATATATATATATATATATATATATATATATATATATGTTTACATATGACGTGGTGGTTTCTGGGATCCTAGATTTCATGCTTTATGCATTCATCAGACAAAGTGAAAAGTTATAAAAAAAATGATTCATATGGTTATTTTTTTTTATCTTGGTAGTGTTGGAATGAGGATTTTTTTAGGTGAATGTATACCTAAGTTTGCGTGCGTTTGAATATCAGTGTGTTTGTGTATGCGCAGTAGCTCGCGCATTACATACGTACGTAAAACTGCGCATATAATGGCATGCATGTTTAGGTATATACATACAACAATATAGTACAAACTATTATATTTATATATATATATATATATATATATATATATATATATATATATTTTATTGGGCTTGCTTTATATGTGCAGAGTTAGATTCCAGGTAAAACATAAATCTTGATTGTTGGTTTTCTTGACAGACAGAACCTCCAAACTTGGAATATTTTAGAGAATAATCTTCCTCTCTTCCATTTGTATATATATATATATATATATATATATGTGTGTGTGTGTGTGTGTGTGTGTGTGTGTATGTGTGTATGTAACGACTCCGCACGAGTAGAATGCAAGTCAATTTTCATGCAGAGTTCAACAGGTAAGATTTCAAAGTTTTCCTTCTCCTAAACTGGTTGTCATAGCAGTGTTAAAGAGCATAGTCTACCCTACTATTTACCATAGTTTTAGGGAAAATTGTTAGATTCATACCTTTCTCAAGGGTGTTAGAACTATAGGAAATACAAACAGCCTTGTTCAGGATTTGAACTTTGGTTGTTGCGCCATTTTCCTACAATGAAAACCATTACAGCACGAGCTCCTCGTCTTTCTATGTGTGGGCAAACACACACACATACGTAGAGTTATGCATATATATATATATATATATATATATATATATATATATATATATATATATAACCGGTTCATTGGCATTATGGCTCGAGCGTTCAAGGATAAAGTGGAGCAATCCAAGGAAAAAAGTAGTGCTCTCATCTACAAGTCTGAGCAGTAGTTATTGAAAGGAGCACCTTCGTGTTGATCATGACTTGGATCGACTAAGTTACAACTTAACTGATTGCTAGCTAGATAGATAGATAGATAGATAGATATCTGATGAAGGCTTTCTTTGCTACCTTGTTGTCTTTTAGCCACTGCATGTTTATTCTTTAGGAATGCTTAAATAGCTCTAGGAAATACGAGTGATCACAAGGAAAAACAAGGCATTTGCTACCATATCACAAAGAAATGCAATATCCAACTGCGATTTGGAGAAAGAATAAGGTCTTTATATTAGAAAACAATACACAGTCATCTGTAAAAATTTGGTCACCTTTTTAAAAAAAAATTTATACTGAGTTGGTCAATCAATTGAAAGGATCCAGAATCTGGTATTTTTCACAATTTTCAGATTTCCTTCGTTTACTGGCACAATTTACTGGTCATATGAAGCCACTATCTTCTCTTTCTAATGACATTATCATCTTGAAAGACAATTCAAATTAACATTAATAGATTATCAATTCATTATTAAGATATTGTACGCTCACTAAGAATGTAAATTATGAGAAAATTATTTTCTTGTTTACATGTGTTCACATAAGTTAATTCAAATCTTACATCATTGAATCATTACCGAAAAGTTGTGAATGCATTAAAGAATTAAATGAGAAGACTGCATCATAATCTGGTATTTCTATGATGTGACTGAAAACCAACTAAGTCTGGTGGTATTGTTAGAAGCTGCAGGGAGGGCTCTGGGTTTGTGTTAATGATGCTTTGCTTCCCTCAAAACTATGCTTAACACCAGTCATCTTCTGATGATGGTTTTGTTGACTGCATAGATGTTGTTTTTAGCAGCAGCATATGTATATTATACTATTACTAATTATAAAAATGATTTTGATTAATGATTGATAATTTCTTTTATGTAATAGTCCATCGCACCTGTTTCATGTAACATGAAATTATTAAAATTGACATTTTCGTTCATTATTTTTTGTTACTTCAACTTCCTCCCTTAAGAGAGAAACTGAATCTCTCCTGATAGCAATACAAAATAATGCTAAAAGAACCAATCATATCAAAGTAAGAATAGATAAGACGCAACAAAACAGCAGATATAGGTTATGTACTGATAGAGACGAAACGATCAACCACATAATAAGCGAATACAGCAAACAAGCACAGAAAGTGTATAAGACTAGAAACGGCTAGGTGAGCAAGGTGATCCACTGGGAATTGTGCTAGAAATTGAAATTCGACCATACGAATAAATGGTATCTACACAACACTACATCTCTCCTTTAGAATGAGACACAAACTCCTCTGGAATTTTGTCATACAAACGGATCAAGACGAACAAACCTTGTTATTATCAACTAAAAAAAAAGGAGAATTTGCTATCCTGGCTGAGCATAGAGTAAAATTGAAAGAATATGTAAAGAAGGATAAGTACCTCGACCTTGCTAGGGAATTGAAAAAAAACAGTGGAACATGAAAGTGACGGTTATAACAATTGTAATTGGTGCCCATGGTGTAAAAGTTATCGTTGTAGGAAATGAACACGGTGACACGAGTTCAAATCCTGGACGAGACTGATGGTATTTCCCATAGCATTAATACCCTTGGGAAAGGTATGAATCCAATTACTCTCCCTCTAGCTATGGGTAAATAGTAGGGCAGACTAGGTTCTTCAGCCTTGATGAGGCAACTAGTCTAGGAGAAGGAAAACTCTGAATTCAAACCTGTTAAACTCCGCTTAAAAATTGACCTTATGTCATATCCTGCCCGAGCGGAGGGGTTGATAAATATGATACCAATTGTAATTGGTGCTCTTAGTACATTCACCAAAGAATTGATACAAAGACTGGAGGACTTGGAAATAACAGGACGAGTGGAGACCATCCTAACTACAACATTATTGAGATCGGCCAGAATACTGAGAAGAGTCCTGGAGACTTGGAGACTTGCTGTCTCTCAAACTCCAGTGAAAGACCATCAGCTAACGCTGATGTGACAAACTGTCAAAGAATAGTCTTAATGAAATAAAAAAACGCAAGATTAGAAAAAGAAGTATATATATATATATATATATATATATATATATATATATATATATATATATATATATATATATATTCATTTATGTTAAATCTAGATCAAGCAGGAGTTGGTCCATACCGACTGCAGGCACATTCATGATATATATATATATATATATATATATATATATATATATAGAGGTGTGTGTGTGTGTGTGTGTGTGTGTGTGTGTGTGTGTGTGTGTGTAAGAAAAGCCTACTCATATTTTTTTTATTTCAGCAAACCCTATATGTTTTAAAATGTTAGATCTGCATCTTCAGACAAAGAAATAATGATATATATATATATATATATATATTCAGACAAAGAAATAATGATATATATATATATATATGTAAGAAATAATGATATATATATATATATATATATATATATATATATATATATATATTGTGTGTGTATGCTCTCATGTTTGTATATATGCATATATGTACACACATAGATATAAATGTGTCTATCTGCATATACAGTTAGGTGTACAGGGAACAATGGCCAAGTGAAAGCAATAATATAATCAAAATTAAAGTAGTAGGTATGTATGTAATTCACTGGGGTATTGCATGCAAAAATCCTAAATTATGAGGTGGAACCAAAACTCAGATTCTAGGACAAAATGAAAGGAATTGTCATTAATCTGAGACAAGACCTTTCTGTCCCAATGCCAAGTGGTTAAACTGGCAAGCTTGATCTCACAATAATATCTCCCTGGGAAAATCCACAAGCTCCATACTACATGACAGGGTGGATATCATTTGAAATTTAGATTAGTGAGACTGTATACCCATGAGTGGACACTAACACCACATGCGAGCATTTCCTAATTCCTGATAAATACTATTTATTCTCTTTTCATGTACTTGTAAAATCTAAAATAAAGTTCAATGACTTTCAGTTACATTACAAAGTTATCTAATATCTTTATACACTAGTAAAATCAAACCAAATACAATGATTTCAACTTAATGTAATGTTTTTATGCACTTGTAAAATCCAACAAAGTGCAATGACTTCCTGCCATATTACAACCCATAAATATTGTTGAAAACATTCCCTACTTTTTGTTTTATATGTTTTTAACTTGTATGAACTGGTCAACTATCTATTTTATCACCCTCTGTTTGTAGTACAATTATTACTAAAATAACAAACTATTTAAAAAATCTTTTTCTTGACTCCAGAAAGAGTAATAAAAAAGTTAATGCCTTTGTTTTCTGGCGAGGAAATTTTGGGCGAGGTAACTAATTTATACAATTAATCAGTGAGTTAAAGATTCAGTTTAGCTAACTTAATGAACACAAAGTGAGGGTAATGGTTAGAATTATACTTTCATTGAAATCAAGCAACTTACAAAGAAGATTTGGAATTTGAAAACTTTTTTGCTAAAATATGGTTGGAATCCTACTAAAAATGATTTGATGGATTGATTTTAATGGCATGTCATCCTGTCTAGGCTATTATTTACCTAGAAGTTAGTGAATCATGTTCCTTGTTTACAGATTTTTGTGTAGTTGTTTCTTAGAATTTTTTCTTTTTTGCACCTTCTACAAACAAATACACAAAATTTTTAAATAGATCTGTTAGACCTATTGTTGAGACCCTACCAAATATTACAGCTATGGGTAAATAGTAGGACAGACTAGGTTCTTCAGCCTTTGTGAGGCAACTAGTCTAGGAGAAGGAAAACTCTGAATTCAAACCTGTTAAACTCCGCTTAAAAACTGACCTTGTGTCATATCCTGCCCGAGCGGAGGGGTTGGTAAATAGTACCACTCCGGGTCAGAGTGAACTTAAGGCTAATGGCAATTCAACTAATAGATATATTAGTAACAACATAAAGTTTAGAGGCTATAATACTTAAGTTATGGATATCTTGGGTGGTGTAATGGTTGGCATGTTAGACTACACAAGTGAGTTTGAGTCTCATTGGGTGCCCCTTTGATGTGGCCTTGTGCCACATCTTTGCAAGCAGCTTTGTAAATTAATATAATACTTATGGAATGATTGGCAGCCAAACAAAAATATTTGTTTATTATCTAACTATATTGTAGATATTTAATAAGTGTTTGCTGAGTAGAGTATAAGACTACAAGTGTCAAGCTCTCTGTGAGGATCAACCTCATCTCATTAAAGTAGTAATAATCTGCAAGTCTAGTTTTTTAAATGTTGCTCAATAGTAAGGCACCAATTTAATTGTTATAGTGAATTATTTTATCATTAAAATTCTTTTCCTTATAAATGTTATAATTTAATTCATAAATGTTCTAAATCCAGTATAGATTTAATTTTGCATGAACATATTAAAATAATCATTGGAAACAATCTTAAGCAACCTGTCAGTATACATAAACTAAAACCAAGATATGTATTTTTTTTCTAAACAAATATTAATTAGCAGACAGGTTTAGGAGATTCTTTCAGCTATTGTTCATGCTGGCGCCAGGGAACTCTGGCCTACCATTTCCCAAATGTATATTCAAAGTTAAATTAAATGCCATATAAGGGCCTCTGACTGATTGACTCATGAAAACATAGAGAACTATTCCATTCAGACTAGCTGGTAATTAGATACTACATTAAGTCATTACATAGCAATCCTTTCCTACCGAGACATGATGACTTTAAGTTTATTACTAACTAATTAAGAAGGGCTAAATTAGTTTCCTCTTTCTTCTATGGAATTGTTATTATAGTTGGGAAACCATTCCATTTATTCTTTTTCTGTTTATTCTTCATTTTGATTATAATTCCACTGTATTTGTGTTTCCTGTTATTTACTTACTTCCTTGAATTTAATATAGACATAAGCATCATTAATGATCACATATTCACTAATATTATCGACATAATCAATTTGCCTCTTAATTTTCTCAAATCCATCTCCTCCTCCTCCTCCTCCTCCTCCTCATAATCATCATCATCATCATCATCAACGACAACAACAACAAAAACAATACTATGACTACTGCTACAGCAAAGGATTCTTTTTTTAATTTTCTGTTTGCAAATTATGTTCAATAATATTCATACATTTGCATATTCACGCCAACTGGTGTGAAACTCCAATCATCATCATCATCATCATCACCATCAGTATTATTATTAATATCATTATAATTATTATTATTATTATGTATTCAATTAGTGTTATTACTGCTTTTTATATCTGGTGGCTTTCATCACCATTACTACTACTACTACTACTACTGCTGCTGCTGCTGCTATTTCCTCTTTTATATTTTTTCTGGTTCCTAATGATGTTAATTATGTTCATTATTAATTCATGTATTTGTATATTCAAATTAGGTATCAAGTAGTTATCATAGGAGACTAAGGGACAACATGTCTCCTTAATGTCCTAGCACTCCTCCTCAGTACACCTGTCTTTCTTAAAAAGCTGCCATTCTTCCTCAAATGTTTATCACTGCCAGTCATTTAAGATCATTACAATTGATGAAAAATTTGTATTATTATTATTATTAGTAGTTGTAGTAGTAGTAGTAGTAGTAGTAGTAGTAGTAGTAGTAGTAGTTTTATTAGCTGGGGCGTTACTGCTAATTCACTTTTATTATATTTCACAGTTATTCTACTCCTTGCTAGTTTTTCACAATAGCTCTAACAAGTGGTTTTTCCCAAAAGACTAAGTGAATGTATGTCTCCTTAGCTTTCTATGACTATACAAAGGATTCAACCTAATTTTAACAGAACTGGGGTCTCAGTTCTCCAATTTACCCATTCTCTTTTCCAGGTTTTGGGAAACTGTTCCAAGGGATCAAACTACAATTGGTATCACCATCACCTTCATTTTCCACAGCTTTTTTTAGCTCTCTGGCAAGATCTAAGTATTTATCCACTTCATCATTTTCTTCCATTTTCACTCATTAATCTGTGAGAATGACAAAATTCACTAGATGATTAGTTATTTTCTTATTTATGATTAAAACTGGACTTTATCTTCTGGCAGAGATTTAGTGATTTATATCCCAAAATCCCAAAGAATTCTATGTGTTTCATTTTCTAGGAGATTCTTTTTTGTGCATATACCATTTGACAATATTGTCAAACTGTAGTCACTTGTGCAATTAACAATTCTTTCTCTAATTTACAGTTCATTAAATCTCTCATTTAGGTTTTGGGGGATCGTTCCAAGTACATGAATAATGATTGGTATCGCTGTCACCTAATATTCCATAATTTTTCAGCTATCTAGCAAGGTCCAGGTATTTGTCCATCTTTTCACCTTTTTTCAATTTTATTATTATCATTATAATTATTTCACTTTTTTGTAAGTTTTCCTAACCAGTTTATTACCTGTGTTGTTTCCCTGGGGTCTGAAAAATAGCAAGTCTCCTCAGGTCTCCAGTGATCTTGTATGTATTCAAGTCAATTTTAGCTGTGATGTCGATAGTATAGTCTCTAATCTAATTGTAGGAGGTGCCTGTGGTGTAATGGTTATCGTCGTAGGAAATCAACACGGCGACATGAGTTCAAATCCTGGACGAGACTGATTGCATTTCACATAGCACTAATACCCTTGGGAAAGGTATGAATCCAATTATTCTCCCTCCAGCTATGGGTAAATAGTAGGACAGACTAGGTTCTTCAGCCTTGGTGAGGCAACTAGTCTAGGAGAAGGAAAACTGTGAATTCAAACCTGCTAAACTCCGCTTAAAAACTGACCTTGTGTCATATCCTGCCCGAGCGGAGGGGTTGGGTAAATAGTAGTATAGTCTTTAATCTATCACTGATTTCTAATTCCTTCAGTTTTTTTCCAAAGCCTTTGGGTTTGGGTTAGTGTAGAATTAGGGTAGGATTAGGGTTACAGCTAACCAAGCTTTGGAGGATCATTGCATGTGCACCAATTGGTATCACCATTACATTCATGTCCCATAGCTTTTTTGTTCTCTTGCAAGGTCTAAGTATTAATTGGAGATACACATCGATGTAATCATAACCTCTAGGGCTAGGAAATGTACATTCTTTCTTTTAAATAGAGGAATTATATCAAAAACTGAATTTTCATGACCAGAAAATCCAGCAAACACTCTTGCAAGGGATAATCAAGTTGAAACAGTTGTCCAGTGGTTCTGTATTATGCGCAGTGTTTGCAGATGCGTGCCTTCAATCCTCTTGGGAAGACGTAGCCCTGGAGATGACTCTGTCCTCTGTTAGAGTAAGGATGTAACTTACTAGACGCATTAGGTTAACTGACTGCACAATTACTATGATAAGTTAATTTGTCATCGCTTGGGTGCGATGTGAGCCAGTGGCTCAGTGGTAGAGTTTCAACTCTGTATTCAGTGGTTACTGATTCAATCTTCTGCGGGGCAGATCATGGTATACACTACTGATGAGATCCAATAAGGTTGAAACAGTCATCCAATGCTTCTGTATGTCACGCATAGTGTTTGTTGATGTGCATCTCCAATTCTCTTGGGAAGACGTGGCCCAGGAGCTGAGTCTGTCCTCTGTAAGAGTACGGATGTAACTTAGTAGACATATCAGGTTAATTAGCCTCACAATTACAATGACAAGTTCATTTGGCATCACTTGTGAGAAATGTGGACCAGAAGCTCAGTGGTAAAGTTTTGGCTCAGCATTCTCTCGTCACTGAGATCACAATATATGTTGCTGATGAGACCTGATATGGTCGAAACAGCTATCCACTGGTTCTGTGTGTTATGTGCAGTGCTTCCTGGATTTTCTGATCATGATAATTCAATTTATGATATAATTCCTTTACTTAAAAAAAAGAAAATGTACATTCTTGTGCATTGTCAACAATTTCCCTGTCATTTAGGACCATTTGTCTGAGTTGCTCCTTTGTCCATTTTAAGAATGGTCCAAAGCTGCTTACAAGTGAGACAACGTAGGTGTTTTTTCCTTTATTGAGATTCCTGCTGTTAAGCTTGGTTTTGAGTTTTCTTGTCCTTCTGAAATACACTTTCCTTACTTTTTCTTTCATCTCTTTTTAATGGTATTCACTTCCAATATTCCAAAGTACTTGTAATTTTCCTTTTTTCCAAGTGTTCTGATGCTGTTCTGATTCATACATTTCTCTTTTTCATTTTTCATTATCAACCAGGCACATTTTTCAATTCCAAGAGTTTCTTGTTTTCTTTTCATTTTTGGCAAATATCTAAATATCATCACACACACACACACACACACACACACACACACACACACACACACACACACACACACATATATATATATATATATTAGGTGGTTTACCTTTTCCTGCAACTTTGTAAATTTATAGCCTCCTGTGCATTTCCTAAGTATATAACTGTATCACATCATTGCTATTACACATAGATGTAGTGTGAGTGAATGTTCCTGGAAGGTGCTTCTTTGGACTATCACCTCTGTTAGAGATTATCCTCCAGCTGCCAATTCCACTTTCCAATTTTCCATGTCTTTTGCAATGAAGTTTATGACTTTGAACATTTGTCATATTATGATATGAAGTTTATGATATCTAGAATATTTTCAGATATTCTATTATTCAAGTTTGCAGGTCAATATCATACCAATTTTTCTGGTCTATCCATGCCATGGCTACATTTTTCAGGTTTGTTTTTACTCCTTGAGAATGAGCTAATCTGTGCAGTAAGGATTTTCTTCATCATATGTTATAATTATTATTTTACTCTTTTAAGAGTTTTTTAATACTGGTGTTAGCAGATGGTTTTTCACTGGAGTCTGATTTACACCAAGACTCTTAAAGTCTCCTGGATTCTCCTCAGTATTCTGGTTAATCAAAATAATACTCCTGTTTGGAAGTCTATTTGTTTTCTTATTTACAAAGCCCCCAATCACTGTACCAATCCTTTTGGTGGTTGTACCAAGCATGCAAATTACTATTAGTATCTATCACTTTCACGCTCTATAGTTTTTCAGTTCTCTAGCAAGGTCTAGGTACTTATATTTTTCGCTTTCTTTCAGTTTTACTCTGTGGTCAGCCTTGATGGCAAACTTCACAATCAGCCAAGTTCTCTTTTTTGTAATTATTATTATTAGTATAAGTAGTAGTATTGGTAGTATTATTAGTAGTATTATTGTTATTATTACAACCAATTGTCATTACTGTGTAGTTTCTTTGGATATCAAATGACTATAAGTTCGCCATACACTCAAGGACTCTCCTCAGTATCATGGAACACTTTTCGAATAAGTTCAAATTACTTATTCCCTAAATCTTTGTGACTATTTGAAGCACAGCAATTGTAATAATCTGTAACTACTAAACCTAGTATAGAGCTCAGTTTATCAGAAATCAAAATTGTGAAATGTGAGTCAAATACCTTGCCCAAGAACTGCAAAAGAGTTAATGGGAAGAAAAAATTCTTCATGAAAAGTATCCGAAAGAAATCAACAATAAAGGTGTTTATCAATCCCAAATAAACCACTGGTTTGCAAAGAAGATCATTATCATCATTCTCAAGGCGAGAAGACAGCATAGATTTCCTTGACTCTATTCTCACCATCTGTTATGGTGACCTATCTATACAATAATGAACTTTTCCTCCTTCACAAATACTAACCCTATTTACTCTCAGGGAGACTTCCTCGCAGCATTGGGCTGGGAGACATCTCAGTTGGCCACATTGGTTGGTACATGAATCTGGTCAGAGGTGTCCTGTCTCCACTGGCAGTCAGTCGAGGTGTGCCTTGACTGGCATCCTTGAGCTTCAGTGGGCCGTTCCCCAAGCTCTAATCCTCGTTAGAGGAGGTAGATTTATTCCCTGGCGCCCGAGGCGACCCTTTTTAAGGGAATGCTGACGAGGTCTGAGTCATTTTCAGAGCCACTGGGCATGTCTGGGCATGTCTAGGCAATGATCCTGTACTCAGACGTACCTAAAAAAGGTCCTGAGCCACACTTATACAGTTAGTGGGACATATGACTAATACGGACTTCTTCCTAGCAGAGTGGAGCGTATGCACTACTCTTTGGGAGTTGTGTGGGCTGGAACACACTTTGGTCGGCCGCGTTAGTCGGTACACGGATATGGTCGGGTGGGTCCTGGTTCAAGTGACAGTCAAGTTGAGGTGCGCCTTGACAAACATCCTCGATCCTCAGGGTTTTTTTCCCCAAGCTCTAACCCTCCTTGTGGGGGCTAGGTTTATAGCATGGCGCCTGAAGTGCCTCTTTTTTAGGGGAATGCTGACAGGCCCGAGGCATTTTTAGAGCCGCCAGGCGTGTCTGGGATATGGTCCTGCGCCCGAACGTACCTAAAAAAAGGCTTTGCACTACACTCGTCCGGTTGGAAAAACTCTCGAAGGAGTAAAATAATAATATTAATGATAATAATTCTCTGAGATTTTGAGATACAAACCGATCACTAAGTCAAAGCCAAAAGACGTAACTCAGTTTCAATTAACAAGAACTTATAAATACATGTACAAAATTCGAAAAAAAAAGGAAGCTTTTATAATCGCCTGATGATCGTTGATCGAGCAACCGACCGTTGTGACTAATATAGTTGTATTTTGACTTACATAATTATATATATATATATATATATATATGTGTGTGTGTGTGTGTGTATGTGTGTGGGGGGGCATAATACATGATATGCATTCACACAATATGTTCATGTTAACTTTTACATATTTTCTTTTGAGGCAGCATATTAGGATGATAGAGCGGAAATCATTGAAGCTATTCTTACCCGTTCATTTCAATGATCTTTTGTTAGGCCAAACATGAGTCGACCATGGGCGTGATTTCTAACCAATAGTATCCAATGCCTTTTCAATTGACTAGTGTCTGATTCTTCAAATTAAGGGTTTTGGTTTAATGCCTCGCTTGCACACTGTCTAAGTCTGAATTGATGTTTTGATATCTGCTGACAAAAACAAAAACAAATAAATCATTTTTTTATGCTCTACCAAATGTTTACCTCAGACACATTCCAATCTTTAGTATGGATATTGATTTCCGTGGCTGTATATGTTTCTCTTTCAACATATATGTGCATGCATATGCAAGTAGTGGGTGCAAATAAGTATGTGGTTATTTCTGATAAGATGCATCCATATGCATATACCTGTTTAAAATGTGTGTTTATATATATTAGTTCTGTACAATTATGTATGCGTATTTCTGTGTGAATTTATGAACGTTTAAGTATACATGTGTTTACATACATACAAGCATCAGTATATGTTTTTAAGTAATTAGTCAGTCAATATACGCATACCTACATACATATATATATATATATGTGTGTGTGTGTGCGTGTGTGTGTGTGTGATACAGTAATATTAAAATGCAAAATATCATTCTTCCACTACTCAGAGTTTCACGGTACCGATTCTTACCTGATGATCATTGATATGAAATGTAGATTCGGAGAATAGTGATATTTTACTCTTTGATATAGATATGCTTCCTGATCACTGAGACATTTTTTTACTGTTTACAGACGTTTCGTACATATTCTTTCTACACCTATAATCATATCAGTGCACTTGCTTGTAGTATGTAAATCTTGATGTGTGTGCATATATATACATATATATACATAAAATTAACTTAAATCGCAAGTCGGAAATCTTTTACTAAAGTTTCACCTTATCGGATCATCAGGAAGCCTAACTCCAACTAATTCTAAAGGAGAAAGCGCCGTCTTATATTCACCAAAAACCCACCTAGCTTAGAATTTACAAAAAAAAAAAAAAAAGAGAAAAAAGAAAAAGAAAAAAAGGAAAAAAGATCCACTTGTGTTGTGCACTTTTGTAATTGTAGCATTGCAGGATTCGCGGAAGGTTTTTAGTTTGTTTTTTTTTTGACCAACTGACTGCGTATCCCTTGATTTTTTTAAAGGGGTCGGACGAGGTTGGCCTTTTCTTTCTTTTTGACCTATAATGTTTTCTTTTTCCCCCCGGGCAGTGATTCGAGATACTTTTATCTATTGTTCCTGGCGGGTTTTTTTTTTCGTTTTTTTTTTTTTTCTGGTACCGTGAATACTGGTAGATATTAGATTAGTTAATATGTATGTGTGTGTGTGTGTGTGTGTGTGTGTGTGTGTGTGTGTGCATAAGGTTGGAGGAAGTGTCCTTCGCATAGCGGCTAATGTGCTGGTTTGCGGCATCGTTACGAGCGACTTCGAACTTCAGTTATGTTATTATATTCATTTTTTAACTAATGACTTTGGGGAAAGGTACGAACTCCTTAATCCTTCCAGCTATGATTTAAATAGTACTTCAATTGTCCTATATGGATGACTTTAGCATTTAATAACCTATGAAGCTGAGGAAAATGTATTTGTCAACTGGACATTGGCCTAGCGGTTAGAGTGTTCGCCAATGGCCCGGGAGACCTGCGTTCAATCCCAGGTCGAGTCATACCAAAGACACAAAAAAATAGTAGTTGATGCCTCCTTGCTTAACACTCAGCATTATAAGGTACGGATCAAGGGTAAAGTGGAGAAGTAGCTATCGAAAAGGGAGCCTTCGGGTCACCCTCGACTATGGTCGCCAACTTAACTTTACTTTATGTACAGAGATTCAAGAATTTGAAGTATTTTGTTTTTTATTCGGGTTTTATTTATGCATAAAAATTAACAAACTCTCCTTAAACTAGATCAACTTCGAATATAGCTGCCACATTTTAAAATGTCTACAGCACGTTTCTGGGCAATTCTTCGTCTTACTACTAGTGAAAATTCTTATCTTCCGTACGTTCCCTTCTCACTTGTTCTTCCTCTTTCTTTTTCTGTAAATCTATATGACTTGTCATTATGGGCGTCATTTCATTATTCACTCCACTGAAGATGACTCCATTTGGGGCCAAATGTATTTGGGAAACATACGGTGACTTAGGAAATTAATTCAATCCAAAAGTCAAACGATTCATAAGAAGACAAAAACATATCAAAAACAGAATGTCCTATCTAATCCAATATATTTAAAAGAGAAAATGCTGCATATATATATATATATATATATATATATATATATATATATATATATATATATATATATCAGTTATATCCGGTTTTTGTTTAAAGTCTATGTGTTTAAATATTCATATATAGAATATATGAGAAATTTCGTATAATTTTACAGGAATACTTGATATATGGCAATTACTATGTGGATCTGCCAGGATACATATAAAAACACTCACATACGGGGCTAATATAACAGTAAGGCAAATGGAAAACTCAACGGACAATTAATATGCCATCACGAATTTATTTCAACGAGTCAATGCTTCACCTCTTCAGATGTCGTACAATTTTTTTTTGAGAAATCAACAAATATTGTCATATATACATATAAGGACAAAACAAAAAAGAAAACAAATAAGTGAAAAGAAAGAAACAAGAGTAAAAACAACAGTAAAAAATAAATAAATGGATAGATAGATAAATAAATAAACAGGTATACAGCTGCCAGACCACTGCCAATACCAACGGTACGGTTTCAAAGCGAACCCCGTTAAGCGAAATCTCTGTTCCTATGTCTTGGATTTACTCTCATATATATATATATATATATGTATATATATATATATAGAGAGAGAGAGAGGTGAATACAGACTAACTGATGATTACCATAGATAGATTGATAGATCTGTTTGTGGTAGGTTACAAAAATGTACACCCACCGAGGAAAACTTGTCAAATTCCACGTCGTCCAAACATCTTTCTGTGACTGATAAGGTTTTACATCAACACAATTTCTATGTAAAACATTTTTACAAAGACAACATTATATTCAAATACTGAATTCATTGTTTGGAAACCAATTCTACATTTTTTGTTGACAGATTCTACACCTATATTTTTTCACTTGCTCTAGAAACCCTGTGTGTCTCATTGACATTCTGATGTCGTTTCAAATAAGTCTAATTCAGTTTTTTTACAGTTACACTAGTGATTATCAACCCGTTAGTTAACTCTATGTACAGAACCCCGCATTCTTATTGGGTTCCGTTGCCCTTGAACAATTAGGCAACTTCGCTTTATAGGGGTTGCAAACATTTCCATTGAACAGTGTAGTCATGTTTCGAGCTTGTTGTTGTCGATTTGAAGGGCCAGAAATGAATGACTTAAAGAGATGTAAGGTTTACAGCAGTATATATTTACGGAAATACAGACGGTAACGGTTACCGGTAACTGACTAGATTCGCATGCCTCATTTATCGAGTCAATCACTATTTATAGTTTCGGGGAGGGTCCATGCAAGTGATGTCATGGGGTATATCACCATAACACTTACACAAGCCCACTGTCAGGTGTCTGTGTGGAGACCATATAAAGCGAAAAACTGAGTCTTTCTACAGGGTCTTGCGCAAGATGGTGATGGCATTGTTAAGTTGAGAAGTTTCTTCAATTGGAACTCGCAATAACCACTAGTTAAACTGAAGATGTTTTTTTTTTTTATGTTCCCTTTATGTTTCAGTGCTTAAGGTGTTTTCCGTGGAATAACAACCCTCACCCAATTCCTCGCCATCGTGTGTGAATAAGACGAAACTAATTCCTGAATCATTCAGCTTACTTCCAGGTTTTCCACTGCCTCACCTCGCCATCATAATAAGGGAATTTAAACTCCAGTGGCATGTTTACGCTCACTTTCGGTCTAATACCCTCGGGAAAGGCATGAACCCCTTATCCCCACTGCTATGGGCAATGTTGTACAACTACAGTTCTTCTACAAGGATTACTTTGGCACGAATGTTAATATTCATTTAAATAAAAAAACCAAACCTGACCATATTTAAATGCGACATATCCCTCTCAATGCCTAGCAACCACTCTTAGCAAACACAAAATATAGATATATTCAATATATATACATAAATATATTAGATAGATAGATAGATAGATAGATAGATAGATAGATAGATTCAAGCAATGACTCCAGCACACTGACGATTCCATGCCATTAAAAACATTAATAGAAATATATTACAAGAAAGAAAGAAAGAAAGAAAGAAAGAAAATGAATAATAATAATAATAATAATAATAATAATAATAATAATAATAATAATAATAAAGAAAAAATGTTAAAAAAGGAAAGAAAGGAACCTCTAGAGAAAGAAAAGAATAAAAAAAGAAAAAAAAGAAATGATATATAAAAATAAATAAAAAGAAAGGAAGATTGAAGAGAGAAGAGAGCAATAAAAAAAAATAAATGAACGCTAAAAAATGGAAAGAAAAAATAAGAAAGAAGAAGCAAAGAAACAAAACAAAATAAAAATTCAGCAGAAAGGAGAACAAAAAAAAAAAAATTCAAAAAGGCATCACGTAAATACTTTCAAAACGAAAGCCTTCTAATTTTAACACCGGAAGTGATCAATTTCACAGCAATTGCCAAGATAATAGACGAAATATTGAAAATTTAGATTACTTATGGTTCTAAGCAGTTACAAAAAGGATTTTCTCAGTCAGATATTTTTTGGGTAAAAATATAAGTTTATTCACCAAATTTTTGGAGAAATCTCTCCACAGCTTTGATGATTGAAAAAATTATCAAAAGTTCGGAAGTTAGGTTACCCCATGCTTTTCCATTGACGTCAATCTCCTATAGACTCAAGAGATATCAGTAACTATTTTTCATATCATCATCTAAACATGTATTGATATTGTATACATATCTAACTCATTCGCTTTTTTTGTTTGTTTTTACTAAATCATATATCAGTCTTCTTGATATGGTTTGTCAACCTTCGCGGGTTATTTGATGCCAAAGCCATCCTTGTAGAAGAACAACAATAGTACTATTTTAACTATAGCTGGGAAGGGGGTGAGTTCACACTTTTCCTACGGGTGCCCGTGGTGTAATGGTTATCGTCGTAGAAAATGAACACGGCGACACGAGTTCAAATCCTGGCCGAGACTAATTTCACATAGCACTAATACCCTTGGGAAAGGTATGAATCCAATTACTCTCCCTCCAGCTATGGGTAAATAGTAGGGCAGACTAGGTTCTTCAGCCTTGGTGAGGCAACTAATCTAGGAGAAGGAAAACTCTGAATTCAAACTTGTTAAACTTCGCTTTGTGTCACATCCTGCCCGTGTGGAGGGGTTGGGTAAATATGATTAGTCCGAAAATGAACGTAATAGCGCGACTGGAGTTCGAACCCACTTACTATGATGTCGCAATCCAACACTTTAGCCATTACGCAATGGGGACACCCCTTATCAGAACCTTGCAAGTTCTTTTCAGACTTCTTTAGTATTTATCATTGGCTTTTCTAATCATTTTACTACATTCGTTAAATGGGTTTTTTTCCCTTTAGAATACAAAAGATTTTTTTTATGAATACACACATTGTTCGTTGCTTTTTTTTATCCTTATTTAACGATCTTTTTTTTTCTTTTTCTTTTTTTTTTTTTTTTTTTTGCTTTAGACAAGAAACAAACAAAAATTTGGGTATCCAAGAAAGGATGCACAAATTTGCAATTTTAACAGAACCAATTTACCAAAATAATGTGACTTTTTCTTATCTGAGACTGATCGGAAAATATATGAATGATATTTAAAAAAAAAAAAAGTACGTTTATTTGTTTGAGATCCTTGGAAGTGTTTGAATAAAAAGCTTAGTTACAGGTTGATAGATCTTTGAATGTATATTCGATAAGGAAGCATCAGTCTAAAGGAGTGCAGATTCACTCCTTCATTGCCATTACTCCGAGGTCCACTCTGACCTAGAATAACAGATCCAACTATAGTTCCATTTATAAATCAGATAGATCTGTTGAAAATTGTCAATATTAGATAGGAATAAGTAAAACAATATAATTGTGTACAAATTAGTTGAATTAAGAAAAATTACTTAGAGCCATAATTGTTTACAAAGGATATTTATTCATTACCTGAAACCATGGCCAATAGTGGGTAGAGTGTCCGCCAATGGTCCGGGAGACCTGTGTTCAATCCCAGGTCGTGTCATACCAAAGACTTAAAAAATGGTACTTGATACCTCCTTGCTTAACACTCAGAAATATAAGGTACATATCAAGGGTAAAGTGGAGCAATCCAGGGAAAGAAGTAGCGCCCTTCCATACACATCGGTGTAGTAGCTATTAAAAAGGGAGCCTTCTCGTCACCCTCGACTACAGTCGCCAACTTTACTATAAGCTATAGATAGGAATAACGGAAACCATACAACTGTGCAAATTATTTGTATTAGGAACAGTTACTTGAAGTTATTATTGTTGATAAATATTTGTCATTCTTTACGTGAAACGATACAGTAGCTTGCAAAAAATGATTTCGGTATTAAATAATCCAACATGATTTGTTTGATATGATACAAAACTAACAATTACAGCGAGCAAACAAGCAAACAAAAAAAACAAAACACACAGACACAGACATATATATATATATATATATATATATATATATATATATATATATATATATATATATATATATATATAATTTAACATTAAATGCGTTTTCAAGCAAGAAAATGTATACAGTGCTCTGTACACGAAAACGCAAAGCAATATCTAGCATTCTTTACAAAAATTACAAAATTAGAAATGAAAAAAGTATAAAACCTCACAAGTTTTATGTTGTTGATATATATATATACATACACATACACACACGCACACACACACACACACATATATATATATATATTAGTTGTCTAAATTTCTGTGACAAAGCTTGATGATCTTTATCATTAAGGGTTTTCAGGCTATTGTCTCCATTTTTATTCTTGGTTCCCCAAAGTTTCGGCCAGAGGATATATCGGCCGAAACGTTGCCCGAAATAACAATAAAGATGAAGACAATAGTCCGAAAAACCTTAATGATAGATAGATAGATAGATTTCGGATGGCATCAAAGATATCAGAATGATCTAAATAAATGCACAGAAGTGAATGTGTATTCATCGACAATATAAACTGATTCTCGCTCAAATCCCGCTAGGCTATTTTGTACACACCAGGCATAAAATGTCAATAGTCAGCCAAGCAACCAACCATTTCCCCAGACTAACATTAATCGCGCATCGGTTACACTTAATCTGGCAGTCCATCAAAAATATTTCCCCACTAAAACTCATGTTTGATAAACAGTTTTATGAAACACAGATTATAATAAAATAATAAAAATGCTGTATAATTGAATGAACTCTACACCACGCGTACTTTCGAGCAGTTGATATGCAATAACAATTGATCGAAACATCATTAAATCCCAAAGCGAAGTCAGACAACAAAATAATATAATGGGTATCTTCTGCGCAATTCTTCTAGTAATAGTTCATTTATCTTTAGTTTGAGGACAATTTAATTTTCCCTAATCACTTTTTATTGGATATACAGATACTAATTATTGAAACTATAATATACATTATGTATATAATATACTCATTACTGAATCTAGTGTGTTCACCAAAGGTCCGGAAAACTGGGGTTCAATCCCAGGTTGACTCACACCAAAGACTCAAAACATGGTATTTGATGTTTCCTTGCTTAACACTCAGCATTTAAGGTACGGATCAATATTAAGTGGAGCAGTCCAGGGAAAGGAGTAGTAGCTACTGAAAAGGGGGCCTTCGGAGCCCTCAATAACGGTTGGCCAATTTACTTATATATATATATATATATATATAGAGAGAGAGAGAGAGAGAGAGAGAGAGAGCTGATAATTATCATCCTATTTACCAACCCCGCTGCTCGGGCAGGATATGACACAAGGTCAATTTTTAAGCGGAGTTTAACAGGTTTGAATTCACAGTTTTCCTTCTTCTAGACTAGTTGCCTAACCAAGGCTGAAGAACCTTGTCTATCCTACTATTTACCCATAGCTGGAGGGAGAATAATTGGATTCATACCTTTCCCAAGGGTATTAGTGCAATGTGAAATGCAATGAGTTTCGTCCAGGATTTGAACTCGTGTCGCTGTGTTCATTTCCTACGACGATAACAATTACACCACGATACTATTGTTTCAAATGATAAGAAGCAGTGTATTTCTTTTGATATCCTCCATATTCTCGTATCGTACACTTGATATGAATTTTCAGTTTAGAAAACGAAAAAAAAGTCACTCCTAGCTTAACCAAATGAAGATGCTTCGCTTGCACAATCCAGTTTTTCACTCGAAACATTTCTTAAAGAAGGATTTGAACTAGCTTTGTTCTTTTCTTCTTCTTTTTAATATTATTTAGATATCTAATGGTTCGACCAATTTTAGAATAAATTTAAATAGAGCATACATTCTGAATTAAAAAAAAGGACCTTTTCTCGGTCAAGTCTCGTTAGAATTCCATGATGGAAGCAAGCAATAAATTTTTAAAATATATGATGTATGTTCAATTTAAACTATTCTAAAAATTTTGATTAGAACTAACTCTTCAGGACAAAAGTCTAAAAATCATCACTTTATTATATCAATTGGTTATCCTTACAGGTATCTTCATTTGAATTTTGGATTTTCAAATGAAAAGCATTTAAAGCTTCCTGAAAAACTAATACAAAAGTAGGAGGAATGGCAGAAATGCGCATGCGCTATAATAATCACAGTTAGCTCCAATCAGAAAGAGATACTTTCAGCTAAGAAACATTACAAAACTCTTTGAACTCATCATCATGTTGTATCGGCACAGAGCTGTTGTATATAGGTTCTAGTAGGTCGTCCTGCCTTTGCTCGTCCATGTGAAGGGGTCCACAGGAGTACATCATCTATGAGTTCGTCCTTACTTCTCCAGCAGTTTCCTGCATGTCTGGTTTGTCTAATTTGGATAGTTTTCGTGATGGGTGGCAGGTGGCCGTACAGCTGCTGTTTTGTAGGGTGTTGCCTCCGGTAAAATTGTTCAATATGACACACAGAATTCTTGTATAATTGCTGTCAAGTTTTTTCTCCATATGTTTAATTAGTGTCTATGTGGTGCATCCATATAGCTGTATCGAACCGAACGCCGGTTGGAAAAAACTGTGTTTTATTCTATCAGTCAAGTTTGACTTCCATGTGACAGATAGCTTATCGATAGCTGTCCATGCCTCGCTAGTCGTGTATTGATATAATTCTCAGTGATGAGGAACTGCTTCCAAGGTAGCTGAACTTGACTACTAGTTCCAGAGGATCACCATCTAGTGTGATGTCACCTCTTTGATTAAAGCACGTGTATTCTGTTTTGTCTGCGTTGACATGGAGGCCTATGCCATCAGCCGCTCATTCCAGGCTATGTACCAAGGTTTCGGCTTGGGCGGGTGAATTTACTAGAAGCGCTATGTCATTGGCGTAGCCTACGTCCGTAAGAGTTTGTACGGGCTCTCTTCTGCTTCTTTCCTTTGCCAACTTAAAACCGTTTTCTTTCATTAAATCTATAGACGTTCTAAGCACGTAGTCTTGAAAGATATTAAACAGGTGTGGGGCTAATTTATCACACCTGCTGCAATGTTGAAGTAGTCTGTCTCCATCGGGTGAGCGGACTTTAACTTTCGAGTTTCTATATAACATCATTATGGTTGCAACAGTTTCTCTGGGGAGGCCGTAAGCGAGAAGTATTTGCTCCATCTTCCCTCTAAGTATGGAGTCAAATGCTTTGGAGAAATCGACGAATAAGTGTTGAGTCGAGGTTTTTTTGCTTGAACACCTTCTAGAATTCGATGGATTGTCAAAATTTGTGATGTCGTAAAACGATTCCTCTAAAAGCCACTTTTGTTCTTTCTAAGTATTTTTTTCAATTTTGGGTTCTATGCGGTTGCATTGTAGATCTTGGCCGTTATGGATAGTTCTTAGCAATTCCATGGTCGTCCTTTTGGGGGAAAGGGAGGATGCATCCTTTTGTCCATCTGTTTATTGTGTTCTGGTTATATACGGCGTTACATTATCGGAGCAGTATGTTGTCGAATTTCCTTGTCTTCCATATATATGGGGTGGGGGGAGAGTATTTCGTCAAGCCCTGCTGCTTTCCTATTTTCAATTTTTCTATGTACTGAGTCGAGTTTTCTTATGTAAACTGTCCTAGTTTTATGTCTTGTTGTTTACTCATATTTTTTTTGATTGGTTCGTCTGTATCTTTTGGCAGTTTTCCGAGTTTTTAAAAGTATATTCTTTATAATTAATTGCATAGTATTTTTTAAGCCGACGATTTTACTGCTCTTTAGTTCAAAGAATTCTCGAAACTCTTTGACTATGCAATTAATTGTAAAGAATATACTTTTAAAAAATCTTGGTTCGGCATAAAATAGCCCAAGAAAAGTTGATATGTCATAAAACCAAGCAATCAACCAAATAATCAACCAACATTAGGAATGCAAATATATATATATATATATATATATATATATATATATATATATATATATATATATATATATATATATTATTCAGTCCAGTTAAACCGGAGTCGGGAATAATTCCATCAGGACAATAAAATCATTCAACTAGGAACATTTAAATTTTCCTGGTAAAGAGCTCAATGTAATTGCCATCACAGAGCAATAACTTCTTTTAGGAAAAACAAAAACCGGTCACATTTGGATTATAAATTTATTTCCATCCTGTTATGGGTATTGATATGAATCAATAACACCAAAAATAACAGGACTTCTTCAGATTCAATACATAAGATAATTACTGTCAGAATAGACACAAGAGGGAAGGGTGGGAGGGGTAGAAGAGGTGTGAAGAGTTTCCTCCCCATTTACCTACTTCCATTTTTTTCTTTTTATTACCGGTCAGAATCACAATAAAGTAACTAGACGTCTATTCTAAACTCACTTTCTACAGTAAATTAAATTTTGAATTTTTTAAAATCTTAAATTCTAAATACACTTCAACGTAAATCTCCAAATTTAACAATATATATATATATATATATAAAGTAAAGTTGGCGACCTTAGTCGAGGACGACCAGAAGGCTCCCTTTTCAATAGCTACCACACCAAGGTGTAGGGGAGGGCGCTACTCCTTTCCCTGGATTGCTCCACTTTACCCTTGATACGTACCTTATATTGCTGAGTGTTAAGCAAGGAGGTATCAAGTACCATTTTTAAAGTCTTTGGTATGACGCGGCCAGGGATTGAACCCAGGTCTCCCGGACCACTGGCGAACACTCTACTCCCCTTATCTAATGGATTTTCAGTTGTAAAATTTTAGCTGAATACTAAAGGTTTTTATAATCTGCCATCACACCAGTATTGATACTTTTTTTTTACTTACACTGCTCATTTACAAAGTGTTTTTAAGTTCGATGCAATGCTAAAATAAAGGGAAAGTGAGGATAGAAATATTTATTCAATAATCCTGCTTAAAAGTAAGCTTTGGATATGCTGGTTTTTACCTGGGTCCAAACATCAACCATTGGCACTGGTTTTAACTATGAATCCACCCTAGCTACTCAACATGTTCTTATGACAACCTTTATACTAATTATGACTGATGTGGCCGAGCAAGAGAAACGCTTTCTTAAAGAAAGTCAAATTTATTCTTATAAGCCATTAATTCATAAACTTTGAGCCAGATACTGTGTCACATTAATATTAAACACATCGGCAAATCTGGATTATGCATCGATTCATCATGTCTGTGATCGATACGTCATCTTAACAATCGATGTATCATTTTCTCAATCAGTTAATTTTTGCCCTAGTAGCCTAGTTTGTTTCGCTCCAAATAGCTGAATCGAATTTAATGAATGTATTTACCTAAACCTTCCACCACGAGTATGATATGACACAAGGTCAGTTTTTAAGCGGATTACAGCTGGTTTTCCTTCTCGTAGACTGGCTGCCTTCTCAAGAGCTGAAGAACTCTGCCTTTCTATTTACCCATGACTGGGGGAGAGTGGGAAGAAGGGATTATTTAATACCATTCTTCGGAGCATTTGCATGCAGTGAAATTAAAGCAGCCTTCTCTAGGATTCGAACTTGTTACGCCGATCCTTTTCGTATGACAATTATTGTTATGCAAAGCAGTCTTTCTTATTCGATTTATATATATATATATATATATATATATATATATATACAAAGCGAATGAAGTAATCGCGTTATCATTAGCGTTTATTGCAAGGCTCTTCGTTTATGAATTGAGCTCTCGGTAGCCGTTAAGCGGATGTATGTAAACAATAGCAATTGTGATTCATAACCGTTTAAAATTTACTTCGCTGCTACTGCTTCCTCGTGGTTGAGGCGTAGAGGCTTGGACTGGCGTTTGAGTCAACCGGTTTTCGATCCCAGCAACGGGTAGCTAGTATGACTAGCCACACTGATGAGTTCTGATAGAACGAAACCGATCTGTCTGTGGATGACTATATATATATACCAAAATTAAGTTTTTTTAAGGAAAGCTTTTAAAGAAAACTGCAAAGATAACCAATTGATATAATAAAGTGATGATGTCTAAACTTTTGTTTTGAAGAATTTGCACTACATTAAAATTTTTAGAATAGTTTAAGTAGGGCATACATCAAAGTGGACCTGGGAGTAACGACGATGCAGAGGCACCGTACATTCCCCAAAGCTTCAGAACTAAAGCTCCACCACCAAATTGTTTTGTGTAATATCAGGACACTTGTTGAGGGTGGTATATTTTTTTACAAATGAGTTAAAATTAATAAAATGCTACTATCAAATTATGACATGAGAAGTATATTTTTTACAAATGAGTTAAAATTGATAAAATTTTAAAATGACTTTTTATATTTTATAGATTTGATTTCTTCTTATCGACCATTTTTCTGTATGAAATTAAAAAGTAATTACCTTTTAGCTTTATTATATTTTTAAACATTGAATAATCTGTCATTTAGACTCCATTGAAAGACCATCATCTCAAGCTGGCGTGAAAAAAATCTCGCTAGAAATAGCAAAAAAAAAGAGAACTTGCCAAATTGGAGACTTTGCTGTCCCGGCTGATCAAAGAATAAAACAGGACAAGTACCTGGACCTTGCTAGGGAAGTGAAAAAAATGTGGAAAATAAAAGTGACGGTTGTACCAATTGTAACTGATGCTCTTGGTACAGTCACCAAAGGATTGGTACAGGGGCTGGAGGACTTGGGAATAAGAGGACGAGTGGAGACCATCTAAACTACTACATTATTGAGATCAGCCAGAATACTGAGAAGAGTCCAAGAGACGTGAGGAGACTTGCTGTCACTTACACTCTAATGAGATACAATCGGCAAATGGTGATGTCAAAAATAATCAACAAAAAAAAAGAGAATTTGCTGTCCCGGCGGACCACAGAATAAATCTGAAGGAATGTGAAAAGAAGGATAAGTACCTCGACCTTACCAGAGAATTGAAAAAGCTATGGCACTTGAAAGTGACGATTGTACCAGTTGTGATTGGGGATTTAGGCACAATAACTAAAGGATTATGAAAAGGCATGGAGGACTTGGAAGTTGGCGGGCGGGTAGAGACTATCCAAACGACAGCATTGCTGAGAACGGCCAGAATCCTGAGACGAGTCCTGAAGACCTGAGGAGACTTGCTGTCACTAAGACTTCAGTAAAAAAAACATCAGCTAACACTGATGTGAAAAAATCTAAAGGAGTAAATAATAATAATAATAATAATAATAATAATAATAATAATAATAATAATAATAATAATAATGACGATGTTGATAATGATATATCTTTATTTAATATCTAATTTCTATATACAACATATAAATACTTTAACGGAATACCTATTAGGTATTCGTTCGCCAAACTCCCCAAATTATTTATTCAATCAAATACTTATCTTTTAAATTGATCATGAAAAAACAACAGACAAGAAAAATCTGTAAAACAACAAACAATATAGTATACGATAACTTGTGGTAAAAGAATTAACCAAAAAACAACGAAATAATACATACATACATACATACATACATACATACATATGAACAGACTAAAATAGATAGATAGATACATACATACATACATACATATGAACAGACTAAAATAGATAGATAGATAGATAGATACACGTATACTTATTCATATATACATATTGAACTTCATCAGAAGGAAACAGTGATAGTCATACAAAAAAGCTATAAAAAAATTAATCTAATTGAAACCCTATTTTCTTTCCTTTAATCAATGCAAGCATTAAAAATCTAATTCAAACCTATTTTTTCTTTTATTTTTCAATCAATAATTACTATATTAAATTTATTATTATTAGGAGTAAGTAAAGTTGGCGACCTTTATCGAGGGTAACCCGAAGGCTCCCTTTTCAATAGCTACAACCGCAAGGTGTTGGGGAGGGCGCTACTCCTTTCCCTGGATTGCTCCACTTGACCCTTAATCGTTACCTTATAATGCTGAGAGTTAAGAAGGTGGCATCAAGTACCATTTTTTGAGTCATTGGTATGACTCGACCTGGGATTGAACTCCGGTCTTCCGGACCATTAACGAACACTCTACTCATTAGGCCATTGGCAGAAAATATCTATAAGCTCGCTAATCAACACCAGCAATAGATAAGCCAATCAGTAAAGACTAAGGCATATATGAACAAAGGCAAATTACAAATTCTGGTCTTAATGCAGCCTTATTACTTAGAAGGTGTATCTTTTGTATCGCTCAACTAAAACAAGATGGCTACCAGAATTCCAGTAAGTTATGGTCCCAGAGCAGTAAGACTTTTTTTGATGGTGAAGAATCCAAGTGTGACTTGTGGGAAGCAAAGTTTACTTGGATATCTTAGAATTTAACATTTACACTAAATTATGCAGTCAGCAACAGATCAGAGTGATGATATTGACTTTGTAGAAAAGAATGCTACCGTCTTCGACGAGCTCATTCAGTAGTTGGACAATAAAAGTCTGTCATTAGGAATAAGAAATGCACGAGACATCGGAAGAAAAGCCTTAACAATATTAAGGGAACATTATTTGTCAAAAAGAAAGCCGAAAATTATTCCCCTCAATACAGAACTAACATCTTTGAGAAGATTGGAATCAGCGTCTATTATAGACTATATAATAAGAACAGAGAATATTTCTAACGCTCTGAAGAAATCGGGGGATGTTATAAACGATGGACTTCTGATCGCGATGGCACTCAAGGGGTTACCACCGAATTTTAAGCCTTTTACAACGGTTACAATCCAGAAAAAGAAAACCTTAATTTTTTCTGAATTTAAAGTATGGTTAAGAAGTTATGAAGAAACAGGGTGTATGTGTTACCTCCACAGATTAATCTAACAATACATTACAAATGAAGACCACATTTAAAAACATTAACCCAAGGAATAAATCCGGGGTAATTACCGATTCTCGCTATGATTATAAATCAACAAATTATGATTCTAACAATTACCAGAATTCCAATAAAAAGTTTCACCTTATTATCAATTTTCATTTACTGAAACAAATATATTAATAAGTCTAGACACATATATGCAAATATGAGGACATTATTAAAAAGAAAAATAACAAAAATTGAATAAAAGAAAATTCAGAAGTATTTCAGTTCCCAGAAACCGCTGACAGGAAGTAGAAGCTGCGCATGCTTAAAAGACAGATCTACCAGTGCAAAAGAGAAACACTGCCTCACTTCAGCCTCCACCGTAGCACTGAACGAACCGACCCTCTTTCACGTGGTTGCTACCAGCGAACACATATACTGAATAGGTCTTGTAGTCTGATACTTAGCCATTTCTGCTGCTAGCAAGCTGACACCACCGAAATATATATCCCTAAAAATATCCACTGGACTTAACCACCAATTTTGGATTTATCACCCACCGAAAATGACTAATACCTTTCCATGCCTTGTTTGGGGATGCGATTGTTTTCTAATAGATTAGGAAGGCCTTTCCTCGCAACAGAAAAGCCGTATTAAACCCAAGAAATAAAGTTTGAGTTGAAAGGTATCTTCGTCTCCTGTCTTTCTTCCTTCCGTAATTCTTTTGCAGCCTTCTACGAATAAAGAAGATGCCAACGAATTAAGTGAGGTAAGAAGAAAACAAACCAGATAAAACAACCAACAACCGTCGAAACCAAAACCAAATAATCAAGTAAATATTCTGTGCCCCATAAATATCATTAGATAAATATATTTGGAGATACAAACTTGCTGTCCTGTCGATGGGGCCAAGAATACGCTAATTGTATCCACTCCCTGCAGAGGGGTCAGACCCTCTTTCACGAAAAATATGTCCTGGGTATGACACTAAACTGCATCAGATGGTGAGTCTCCAGTTTTAGAGAGTGAAGTACCCCATCACTGCAGGGTCCACTCCGACACGAAGTGGTAATGCCTGTTAAGAGTCGTTGAGAGTCGTTTCAAGGAGTCAAATATATCAGTTCGAAAATTATTCGTATTCGATAGGAATATGATTCCCTTAACGTCTAAGCATAAAATAACCCTTGACAGGTTATCAAACCATTAAAATCAATGAAACAACCAATCGATCTATCAATCAATTACCAACTTATCAAACAGTTAGTGCAACGGTATTCACGAGATACACAGTTTCGCTTTCGGCTGTTTCCTAGCTCAAATCCAGAAATAAACAATCCATATTTTTTACTTTAAATGATGCAAAGCGACGGCATGGTGGAGCTAGTTGTAAATGTTTGCTTGACAAATCCTGCTTGGAACCTTTTCAGTATAAGAAATCCATATTATCATATTTACCACCCCTCCGCTCGGGCAGGATATGACACAAGGTCAATTTTTTAAGCGGAGTTTAACAGGTTAGGGTTAGAATTGTCTTTCTCCTAGACTAGTTGCCTCACCAAGGCTGAAGAACCAGTCTGTCCTACATAGCTGGAGGGAGAATAATTGGATTCATACCTTTCCCAAGGGTATTAGTGCTATGTGAAATGCAATCAGTCTTGCCCAGGATTTGAACTCGTGTCGCCGTGTTGATTTCCTACGTCGCACCTCCATCCATATTATCAATACAAAAAGATTAACTTAACGAGATTATCACATTCTTGGCTATCCACGGATTATATTTTTAGCAGTAACAACATTAATGGATAGAAGAAAGCTTAACAGTAATAGTTCGGATATATGAAGAGGAAGTCATAAAGTGTTTTCTTTAAGTGAAAACGTAAAAGTTTCCGATTTTATAAGGAAATAAAAAAAGTTCGCTGAAGTTGCTAATATCTACAGTTAGAACAAATCGAACATGACACCAACTTTTATAACAGTATGTTGTTTAAACTTTTACTGTATTTTCTTAATTTCTTTTTGTACCCAATTTACAAAGTAAATTTTATCCTAATTATGTAAAAGAACAAAATATAGCTTTACGCGAGGGTCATTTAATAAATAAAAGGAATTTTTTTTAAGCATAATAATTTGCTTTCATTTTTTTTTTTTTTTTTCAGTTGACCGGTTGATTGGTCTAGTGGGTAGAGTGTTCGTTAATGGTCCGGGAGACCTGGGTTCAATCATAGGTCGCATCATACCAAAGACTTTACAAATGTTACTTCATACCTTCTTGTTTAACACTCAGCAATATAAGGTACGTATCTCGGGTAAAGTGGAGAAATCCAGGGAAAGGAGTAGCGCTTTCCCCTACACCTCAGTGTTGTAGTTATTGAAAAGGCAACCTTCTGGTCACTCTCGACTGCGGTTGGTAACATTTTTTTTCAGAAATGTTAACTCTATATTGACTGGAGTTTGTTTATCGCAAAAGTTATTTCAATCTCGCGAAAATATTTATTTTGAAGCAATTCAAAATGACGGAAAATTCGAATATTTTAGGTCTGATCAGAGGGGAGTCCCCGTGGAGTTCAGGCAGTTATGCAGTTGCAGTCACGAAGTAAACGAACTAAATACGTTTACTTTCGGACTAATGCCCTTGGTAGATATGTAAACTCTCTAACCCCAGCAGTTATGGGTTACATGGTATCAATACTGTTATTTTGCTAGGATGGTTTTGCTATTAAATAACCAGCGAAAGTTGATATGCTATTACAAAAAAAAGCCAAGCCAACTCGTTAGTAAATAATGTCATGCTGGAGGTCGGGGATCTCAATTGATTTTCTTGAAGAAGGAGTAACTGTAAATAATGCATATTATTGGTAATTCTTTAGGCAAAATTCATCCTATTCATTGAATGACCCTTGTATATCACAGACGGCATTGAGACATAAATTAGTTGTTACTTGCGAACACAGAGTTTGTAGGAAAGTATTACATATTAGTTAGTGTAATGGTTATCGTCGTAGGAAATGGACACGGCGACACGAGTTCAAATCCTGGACGAGACTGATTGCATTTCACATAGCACTAATACCCTTGGGAAAGGTATGAATCCAATTATTCTCCTTCCAGCTATGGGTAAATAGTAGGACAGACTGGGTTCTTCAGCCTTGGTGAGGCAACTAGTCTAGGAGAAGGAAAACTCTTATTTCAAACCTGTAAAACTCCGCTTAAAAAATTGACCTTGTGTTATATCCTGCCCGAGCGGAGGGGGTGGTAAATAGGATTACATATTAGATTAACTTGTTTAGCATTGTTCTAACTGTAGATTTATTCATGGCCGATTGGATCGTGGTCAAGATAAGAGCGAGCGAGCGAGCGAGAGAGAGAGAGAGAGAGAGAGAGAGAGAGAGAGACTTACTGTTAAGACTCGCTGAAAGCGCTTGTTTCCGTAAGATCGTTAAAGTAATGCGGCGATGATCCTGTTCAGTTCTAAAATGGTTGAACACTTAGGAAGAGTAGCTACTGTGAGTAACTGTGCACCAGACTAAGCAATAACAACAGGATGAGAGTCAGAGGAAATACTGAATAGACTTTGTCATTATTCCAGGAGAAAATACTTGTAGCTACCGCCACACTTAATTCTTAGAGTATACAATAGTCGTCTCTCTGCCACGGGATCATATATCCCAAGGCTCGTCAGACATACATCAATCCGTGGATACTACCAAGCATTAAAATATAGTATGCATAATACTACATTGAATTATATATAAATACTACCAAACCCAAAAATATAATATATACGAGAGTCAATCAATAAATAAAATGTATTTTACCAAAGGAATTTTTCTTTCGGAAGCACGGTTCACAGTTGCATCTTTTTCAAGGACATCAATAGTGACGGGTTCTTTTATGTTCCAGAAGACTGTTAGCATGACCTTCTTAACTGGCTACACATTTTATTTACCGGAGAGTCAGTATGTTTCCACTCCATGGACTGTCTTTTCAACTCAGGTTCGTACAGGCAAACCCATGTTTAGCCCATTTGTAAAAAAAAATGCCACTCCATACACATCATACATTCTTCTGAAAATGTTACATACTTTGAACTTCTCAGCCAGCAAATATTTAATAAGAGACCACTGTTCAATCCAAGAACATCCTGATTTTCCACTATTTGGAATCGCCTTAAAATGATTTTTATTTTTGCGAGATTAGAATTATTTTTGCTACAAAGCGACTCTAAACAGTGCAGATTTTACATCTGTGAAAACAAAATCTGAAAAAGTTATTTTTGTTTTTTCAAAAGAATTCCCTTTATTTATTGAATGACTCCAAATAGATAGATAGATAGATAGTCTAGAATAGATATGAACAGCCTATGATAAATAGATAGAGAGATAGATAGATAGATTCCCCATTGTTTTATTGAATGACTCTTGTAGATAGATAGGTTTAGGTTTACATAATTTGGTTTAATGGCATATAAACCTCCTAGGGTTATTTAATACCCTACCTCGTTTACACACACACACACACACACACACACACACACATATATATATATATATATATATATATATATATATATATGATTAGTAAGTGAATATTTTTAAAAGAGTAAGGAATCATTTGTCGGCACACTGTTAAAGTTTCAATTTTTCCTTTTGAATACTAATAATTATATCTAGTATTGATCATTTCCTTACTCACATTTAAATCGTAACTATATTTCAATTGTAATCGTTTTTAATTGAAATCGTAAATATATTTTGATTATAATCGTTTTTAATTGTAATTTTCTTTAATTTTAAACGTTTTTAATTGTAATCGTAACTATATTTTGATTATAATCGTTTTTAATTTTAAACTATATTAGTAAACTATTTGTGTAAACTATGTGCATACTGTATTTTAATTGCGATCGTTTTTATTGTAATCGTTGCTGTATTTTAATTGAAATGGTTTTTATTGTAGTTGTTTTCAATTTTAATTGGTTTTAATTGTAATAGTTTTGGATTGTGAACTCTTTGTGTAAACTATATGGCCTAATGAGTAGAGTGTTCGCCTAATGGTCCGGGTGAACGGGGTTCAATCCTAGGTCGAGTCGATACCAATGATTCAAAAAATTGTACTTGCCGCCTTGCTTAACACTAAGGTAAGTGTAAAGTGAAGCAATCCAAGGAAAGGAATAGCGCCCTCCCCTACACCTTGGTGTAGTAGCTATTGAAAAGGGGGCCTCCTGGTTACCCTCGATTACGGTCGCCAACTTTACTTACTTTTTATGTTTTCATGGTAATTGTAAGTATATTTTCAGTGTACTCTACCGTATTGGTTTATCATTGCTATTTACATAAGTTGATTTAAAATCCACCGTAGACCCCGACTGAAGTATGGAAACGTATTTTCATGGAATTTTTATGTTCTGGCACTTTGTACAATTTTGGTATTTACTAAGTTTTGCTTTGTCATGAAACATAGGCGTCAGATTGATGAGGTACCTGCTATTCTTGAGTAATCTCCCATTTAAGCAATTAAAAGAACGAACGAATCAATTCTTAACGATAGTGAACTAACGAGAACCGGGGCTTCAAGTGTGACTTACCTAGTTTTGCTTGGATTTAGTACTCAGGCTCCGTGTTACTTACAGAGCCGACGGTGGTTTAAGTGGTCACCTGTCTAAGTATTGAACAGGCCTATCGCCATTTAAACTTATATTGTTTAAGTGGTCACCCACCCAAGCATTAGAACAGGCTCATCGCTGTTTAACTTCGGTGATCTCACAGGAACCAGCGCTATAAGCGTGACTTAAACGTAAATTTGCTTATGTATTGTTTTAAATAGTTTATTTACCTTATCGTCTGTGTTGGCTTTACATATGGGCTAGTATGGATTGCAGCCCCAGGGCCCAAAAACTTGAGGGGTCTTCCAGAGCTCTCTAGTCTTTGGCCCCTTATAAAACTTTAAGAAATAAAGATATCAGAACTGAGGAAATGTGCTTATTTTAACATTTAATAAGGCTCCTTTGAACTAATTTGAAACACTTTTGAGTATTTGGGCCCCTCTAGTTGAGGTGGATCTTTTAAAATAGATGGGGCCCTTCAAAGAGGCCCAATTTGATGCATCTATTTTTATATGTATACAGATTTTCACGAAGTTTTTTAGTTTTAAAAAATTTTGTCTACTCAATTTTAGCTCAGTTCAACACTTTACTGAGCACAGATATGTAATAAGTGGTAAATTATAGTACAAATCAAAAGTTAAGAGTATTAGTACTGCAAAACCAGATTGAGGAGAGAGAGGCATATGTAATAGATGTGTCAAATTCTATTCGCCCAGGGTCCTCTTAAGGCCGAAATCCGGTCTTGTTTATCGGGTTCCTATGGGTAACTGATATTCAATTTCTGTTTTTATTTATAGGATTTTTGTGGTTTAGGCATGCTTATATGGTTTGAATAAATTTATGTGCAATATATATAGTTTTATATGGTTTATTGTTGTAACACATTAACGTTCAGACGTAGTAACAAAAAATTTGCTTACGAAATCTTACGACGGTGTTAGTCGCAAACATTTCCGTACTTAAAAGCATTTCATTATATTTAGTGCCATCACTGAACCAAGAAATATAATCTGATTTGATTTTTTAATGTTTTTATTTTTAAATTAATCTTTATTTTTCTTTAATTTACAAAAAAAAAAAGAAAGATGTTTTATTCATTGTTGTCACGTGACCAAGCATTTCAAGATTTTAAACTTAATCCACTGCATTCAAAAAAAAAAAAAATCACCAGCACTTTGGTATGGATAGGTGTGGGTATTTGGTTTAATGGCATATCAATCCTTGATGAGTGACTTAATGCCAAAATTAGAAAATGTTTGATTGTAATCGTAGTTATATTTTCAATGTTCATTGCATTTTTTTAATATAATTTGTTTGCACGCAGTAATATGTATAAAATTAATAATTCCTATTCAATACCAATAATTTATACACGATTATATTCTTTTAAGTAATAATTTATATTTGATTATAATCATTTCTTAGCATATAGTTGTATGTTTTCCTGTATTCCTAATTATAGTTTCTAGTTACCACATAAATAATTTACGGAAAATTATATGGTATTAAGAATTCCAATCTAACATAAATCATTTTCTAATGGATCGATTTGACACCATAACGGGTGCTACCATTCTGTTAATAGAATAAAAGAAATGAAGAGTTGACTCTACACTCCTCAGAACTCCGGAAACCACACCATCAGATTCAGTTTACTTCCATGCCAAAACATACAAGTAATCTCACTGCTATTGTTATTTTATTATATTATAAACCTTCATCTTAATATTTTAGGGTTTTTTCTTTCTTCAACATTTTTAATCCACTGATTTATATGGGACGGAAAAAAATGATGCACATTTAAAGCAACAAGGGATTTCGTCTCAGGAGATAAATAAATTTCTTAGGTACATCGCTTTTGGTTAATCCTCTAGACGGCAAATAAAGTCCGCACAAACTTAATGAATGTACGTTTTGGCTGGTCGTCCATGTATAGAAGTATATAGAACGTCACTTATGAGTTTGTCCTTACTTCTCCAGTAGTACCCTGTACGTCTTGCTTCGATGGTTTGTGGGATGGGAGGGAAGTGGTCGCTCACCTGCTGTTTTGCTGGGTGCTGCTTTCAGGATTTGATCAAAACAGCACACAGCATCCAGAGTAGTGGCATAACGATTTTTGTGTACATGCTATTTGTCGATATTGTTGGATAAAATAGATGTATTTACTGATTGATTCCAGTAACCAAAACAATAATTTTAACTCTTTGGCTCATAAAGAAAACTTTAAAAATCGAACCAATCACCCATGCTGATTTTTTTTTTTAGATTCATGTAAGTATTTCCGTTTTTTTGTTTGTTTTTTTTTACAAAGAATATTAAATCAAAATATCTGACGTTGAAAAGATTCATCAGAAAAAGTCACTAAAATTGAATTGAATCCGAGAAGAATGGTCTATAGATATGTAGTCACCTACTCTAGAATGAAAAAAATTCGGTTATTCGTGTAGTTTATTGTTAGTGAGTTCAATCCCCGAGCTTTAATCCAATTAAATATTTATATTAAATTCTTTTTTCGGATCATCGCCATAAAATACCTGATTATATATAATGGCGTGCAAACAAATTATATTAAAACTGCAATGAACATTACGATTATAATCAATATTTCCAGATTTTGGCATTAAGTAACGCATCAAGGGTTGATATGCCTTTAAACCAAATATAAAGCAAGCTGACTACAGTAAATAGCATGAGTTTAATCATTACATGAGACCCTATGATAAATTAGATTTAGTAAATCCCCTTAAGAAAGGCATGAATCCATCGTTACTCACTACTAGATAGTTGAAACGACTGGACTCTTTAAATTTGGTAAGTGAAAAAAAAAACTGAATTCAAACCAGTTGTAACTCACATGAAAATTGTTTATGTGTTGCATGTGGATGCCGGCTGAGGAAAAAAAATTATATTTCTGGTTTGAGCCGGACGAAGCAAAACTTAGTAAAAAATAATATTTCGCCATAGAGTGACAGTCTAGTTTGATTTTATGGCATATCAACAACTTCTGGTTATTTAATACCAAATGATCTTTGCACACACACACACACACACACACACACACACACATACATATATATATATGTGTGATTTGTATACACATTTTGTTGATAACGTTTTTAAATGAGCCTAGGCTCATTCTTTTGTACACAGTTAAATGGTTCCAAGTATCGCTATGTGTCACAAAGAATTCAATCAAACATCAATCATTTCTTTACATACTGTTAAATAAATGATCAATTAGTTCTATTTTAAATAATTCAATTTAGCATTAGTCATTTGTTTGCACTCAGTTTAAATGTCAAACTTCTATTTGACCCAGAGATAGGACCCTTTTTAGCACTAAGGGCCAGAGTGAACCTGGGATTGATGGTCATAAAGAAGTACTCCGCATTCCCCAAAGCTCCAGCATTACTGGTGCATCACTATCAGATTGTTTAGTATCATATCCAGGACATTCATTGGGGAAGTCTTACCCCTCTGCCGTGATGCAGTTGGTGTATTCTACAGCCCCAGCCGACTGATCGCCATGGATCAATGTTTAATAAGGTAATATAGTATTTTTCTCGAATATAGTGAATTTAGTTATCACTGGATGTCCTACTGCTGTGTCCTAATGATAGACTTAGCTTAGTTTAGTGAGTATTTTCAAAGTTTATTGAATAACGTCTTTATTTTTTCTTTTAAGAAATGTCAGAAAAACTTCAATTAGCATATAGTTGCAAATGAAAACATTTCATCGTGTTACGTTATACTATGTTACTTCTTTCTGTTACTCTTTGTTTGAAAGAGCAGGTGGGTTGGGACCGTAAAATACGTCAACTGGATCAGTTTAAACAATTAAGAGACCACACACACACACACACACACACACTCATGAACGAGTGTCCTGGATATGAAACTAAACTGCATCTGAGGGAGATATTCCAGTCTTGGAGCTTTGGAAAATGCAGAATACTCTTTCACTGCCATTACTCCCAGGAACACTCTGACTTTAAGTGGTAGTTCCTGTTAGTATCCCATCTATGAGCCACAAAGAACTGTTTAATTGTTTACTATACATTAAAATATCTAACGATGTGCCAACAAATAATACTTGAATAGAATTATTAGTATTTCATTGCAATACTTGAAACCATTAACTGTAAGTTAATTGAAATATTAGAGTCAGATTAGAATACTTGAAACTATTTGACCGTGTGCAAACAAATGATAGTTAAATAGAATTATTAGAATTTGATAGCAATACTTGAAACCATTTAACTCTGTGCAAACAAATGACAGTTAAATAGAATTATTAATATTTGATAGCAATACTTGTAACCATTAACTGTTTGTAAATTGAACAACAAGTGTTAGATATCAATACTTGAAATAATTTGACTGTGTGCAAAAAATGAGTTTTAGCTTGTTTAAAAATATTACCAACAGACTATTCACATAAAAATCATGCTTAATTTATGTAAAAATAGAATTTGGCATTAAATAACCATTAAGCGTTGATATGCCATTAAACCAAATAACTTAACTTAACATAACCTTTGTTTTTTAATGCTGT
The DNA here is from genome assembly GCA_963585895.1 of Sepioteuthis lessoniana. Taxonomy (NCBI): domain Eukaryota; kingdom Metazoa; phylum Mollusca; class Cephalopoda; order Myopsida; family Loliginidae; genus Sepioteuthis; species Sepioteuthis lessoniana. Next base: position 66,376 of record CAUZXS010002516.1, on the reverse strand, counting down.
ATCTGGCGTGTGTGTGTGTGTGTTTTTAATTCTTACTTAGTGAAAATAAATTAGATAAACTTTTGATATGAGGTGCAATTGATATGTAATGGACGTGAGAGTAGTAAGATGAACTGTTGTCTCTAATAAATATAATGCCAGTAGTGTAATGGTTATCGTCGTAGGAAATGGACACGGCGACACGAGTTCAAATCCTGGACAAGACTGATTGCATTTCACATAGCACTAATACCCTTGGGAAAGGTATGAATCCAATTATTCTCCATCCAGCTACGGGTAAAATAGTAGGGCAGACTAGGTTCTTCAGTCTTGGTGAGGCAACTAGTCTAGGAGAAAGAAAACTGTGAATTCAAACCTGTTAAACTCCGCTTAAAAATTGACTTTGTGTCATATCCTGCCCGAGTGGAGGGGTTATGATAAATTACTATATAGTGCCAGTGGTGTCATGGTTATCGTCGTAGGAAATGGATACGGCGACACGAGTTCAAATCCTGGACAAGACTGATTCCATTTCCCATAGCACTAATACCCTTGGGAAAGGTATGAATCCAATTATTCTCCCCCCCACCCCACACCCCAGCTACGTGTAAAATAGTAGGGCAGACTAGGTTCTTCAGCTATGGTGAGGCAACTAGTCTAGGAGAAGGAAAACTGTGAATTCAAACCTGTTAAACTCAGCTTAAAAATTGACTTTGTGTCATATCCTGACCGAGCGGAGGGAGTGGGTAAATATGATAAATATATTTTATTCTGTCATTTCAATGACAATGTCAACAGAAAAAGTATAAATAAGTTGTACATATATTCAGTTCTTTGTCCAAACACGTTCTGGAATTAAGATAAAGTAATAAGGTTTTGGATAATAAATGAAATTACTTCGATAACTTGGCATCCTTATTTCATGATCCGTACATTCAATCAATCAATGCTGGTTTTAATTGAAGAGCGCCGACAGATTAAAAAATATAACTTTATTTTATTGATAAATGACTTACAAAAATAAAAATTTCAAGATTATTTTTGAAACTTTTAATCTAATTTTGTAAACCTTAAGGTCATGGAATTATTGTCAGACTTTTCGGAATTACATAAGAGTATAGGGGGAAATAGTTTGCTTATATATGCATAAAATTATTTAAATTCAAAAAATTTGATATAGCCATGTTATTATTATCATTATTAGAATTTTTCACACCAGCGTTAGCTGATGGTTTTTCACTGGAGTTTGAATGACTGCAAGTCTCTTCAAGTCTCCAAGACTCTTCTTAGTATTCTAACAAATGTCAACAATGCTATCATTTGGTCTCCACTCGTCCACTTATTTCTGAATTCTCCAGTCTTTGTATCTGTCCTTTGGTAACTGTACCAAGCGCACCAATTACAATTGTTATCACCGTTACCCTCATGTTTCATAGATTCTTAGTTCTCAAGCAAGGTCTACATACTTATCTCTCTTTCCATTTTCTTTCAGTTATACCATGCTGGGACGTTAAATTCCTCAGTTCGGTAGGTTCTCTTCTTTTCTTTTTTTTGTGGACTATCACAAGGTCTAGTCATCTGGCTGAGTTAAGATGATTCATTTGTATGTCAAAATCCGAAAGAGGTTTGTGCGTCTCCTTTTCCAGAATAGATTTTGGGTTATGCATATACCATTTGTTCGTTTGGTAAAATTTAAACTTCTTGCACAATTCCCAATGGATCACCTTCCCCTTCCAGTCGTGTCGAATCAGACTCTTTTAGCGCTAATTTGCTATATTCGTCTATTGTGATTGATCCTTTCATTTCAACCACCACATAATATTTATCAATTATTATTATTATCTTTATTATTATTAAAGACTGAGATAGTTTTTCAATGTATCAAACTTGGTAAATAATTAGAAAGATGCAAACAAACAAATAATAAAAAAGAAGTGCAAAAAACAATGAAGAAACCAAAACAGAGAAGAAAGAAAGAAAGAAAGAAAGAAAGAAAGAAAGAAAGAAAGAAAGAAAGAAAGAAAAGAAAGATAAGATAAGAGCAAAAATAAGCAAAGAAGCCAAAAGAAAGAAAGAAAGAAAGAAAGAAAGAAAGAAAGAAAGAAAGAAAGAAAGAAAAAAAGAAAGATAAGATAAGAGCAAAAATAAGCAAAGAAGCCAAAAGAAAGAAAGAAAGAAAGAAAGAAAGAAAGAAAGAAAGAACAGCCAAACAGAAACTTGGAAAAAATGCATATGAAAATAAGCAAACTAAATAGAACTTTTAAAAACCAACTGTCCTTTGCTTTCGTTGTTTTCTGATGTTACATTTTTCGTTTCTTTAAAAGACAACTTATAAAGTATGTAGAATATAGAAAAAAGAAGGAAAGCTGAAGGGGAGATAACCGAAAAGATTGAAAAAAAAAGAGAAGAATGAGACAAGCACAAAACTGAAGTAAGATATAAAGAGAAATCAATTTTCAAATAATAAAAAAAATAAAAAAATAATCATGGAAGCTTGTTGTTTTGTTTTGTTTTGTTTCAAATAAAGAAAGAAACCAAAAAGATTTTGTAAGCATCGCATTGCGTGAGCTTTTGAATGAATGCACGACATTTTCGTTCAGTCGAAGAATGTCGTTAATTCTGCAACTGAAGAATATTTAAATTCATTTAAACTTGGAATTCATTTTCGGCGGATGTTTTCTACGTACGTGCCACAATGTTGGACATTTAACTTGAAAAATTCATTGTTCACTTTTTATTTTCTTTCTGTCCTTTCTGTTCTTGATGCGACAACATTTGCTGTCTTCCTTCTCCTTCCCCTCTTTCTTTTTCTTCTTCTTCTTCTTGAAAATTCCAATGCTTTCAGTTAGCTTTTGTAAGATTGTGAATAATAAAACCACTCCAATGACCTTAAATTATTTAAATGATGATATTAGCATTAAAAAAAAAGTGGGAACAAGTATGCATAAAAATTCCTTAAGAATTTCTCCCACTTTTTCTTTTCTTGATCTTTCCCTACCCACATTCTTCCTTTCTCCTGGCCTCTTACTACTCTTTACCTCTTTCACTGCACCCCAGCCAAACTTCTGTCCGCCATTTTAATTGTCTCAATTGAATTTTTTCTAAATTTACCACCAAAGACTGAGATTAATTATTCTAACGTATGAATTTGTTACGATCTTGACTGGACAATAAAATAAAATAAAATAAAACTTTTTAGCGAGATTGTAATGAATCTGGAAAGAAATTTAATTGTCTTTAACGATTTATCAAATTCTGGCGGGAATTCTTCCCGCCTTGATAGACACACGTTTTCCAAGCAGTTCAGTATGCTGAAAATAGAACCCCAGCTGTCTCTGCAAGATTTGGCCTAAGACAGTTTTGTTTTAGAATTTGTTCTAGCTTTTGTTTTTGATATTTCTATTTTGTTTTTTGTTTGGTTTTTTTTTTTTTTGAAGAATACGAAATGTGTTCTGTTTGCATACAGTCATTAAATCGTTGACCAGCACAGAAGATTACGAGGTCATGTCACGTCTCTAAGGCTTGACTTCTCTGTCGTCACCAGTTGAGGTTTTCAGGTGTCGGAAAATATGATATAAAAGAAATGTAAATGTATCAATTAGCCATTGATAAACAAAATTTAGCAACATCTTATGAACCATGGGTATTTGTATCTCCTCCTATTCTCCTCCCTCCCCACCTCTCCTTCTCTCTCTTTTTCTCTCTCTCACTTGCTCGATCTATCTATCTATCTATCTATTTCAGTCTGTTCATATCTATCTATCTATCTATCTATCTATCTATCTATTGATCTATCTATCTATATTTTCTTTCTCGTTCTCTCTTCTCAATCTTACTCAATTTTTGCTTTATCCTGAAATATATATATATATATATATATATATATATATATATATA
>CAUZXS010002516.1:0-57500 GCA_963585895.1 Sepioteuthis lessoniana | reverse complement strand
TACATCCCGTATCCTCACATTGTTGCTGTATGTATGTTCGAGCTGGTCCTCCTGCTTTTTCTTGGCCATATGCGGGGGTCCATAGGAGTACATCACTGATGAGTTCGTCCTTGCTTCTCCAGTAGTGTCCTACGTGTCTGGTTCGTCTAACTTGTATAGTTTAAGTGACGGGAGGCAGTTGGCCGTATAGTTGGTACTTGGACGCTAACTAAACAGCTGAAGAAGAAGCTAGATGGCAATTACACAAGAATGCTGCGAGCAATATTGAACAAGTCCTTATGTCACATCTGTGGGGTTTATAGGATTGAAGGTCATGGGCTAAGGGCAAGGCTGTGTTGCCGTAAGATATCTGACTCCATATTTTGGTTATATCATTTTACCCCACGTTGACCTGCCCAAAGAAAGTCCCAAAATAAATATACAAAAAGAAACTATAGAAGCAGATAAGAGACGAAGACGTTTCTTTTATACTTTCCTTTATTTACTGGGTTCAACGAGCATTCCATGTATGGGGGATTTTTTCCTGAATACATTGAAATGGTGAATTCTCCAGTTAAGATGTCAGAATACGTTAAATCGTTTTCATAGATGTATGGTCCGCATTTGGTATTTCCGGCTTCCATAAGGGTTAGTTTGATTTTGGAAGTTTGTCAAAGTCCGGTAAAGAATTAGCTTACAAGATATACAAGACCCAGTAGTGGGTCTTGTATATCTCAGCATCATGTTGACCGAGAGAGAGAAAGAGAGAGAGGGTGCTGCTACCCGGGTGAAAGGAGCTAACCATCGCTACGTCCAAAGTCATAGGCGTGGTGCCCAGACACGACAGCAACGATGTTATCAAAACGCTGGTCAACGCCTGAAAGAGAAAGAAACTTTGCTCCCTTTGTCAAGAGAAAAGCCTTTTTTCTTTTACGCATGCGTCATCTCCTTTTCCGTTAGAGACCTCTGGGAGTTTCTTCAAATTTAACAGTTTTCTTTTTATTTATTTATTTAATTTTAAATTTAACTTTAAATTTTTTTATTTATTTATTCGTTCCCTACACTTCCTTCCAGTGGTAGAGGGATCGGGCAAATACATACCATAGTTTATCTTCTTTATCAATATTAGCTTTTTACTATTGTAAGTAATAATAATGGCAAGCAATAAGCAATCCTCTGTCATTACCAAGCTTACCAAGATACTATATGTGCTCTTCTTCATAATGAATTATAAGCTTCTCTTTATTAAAAGATTATTTTATTTGTTTAACTTTCTCTATACTAAAACTTCATTTGTGAATGGTTTATAATTTTTTTTCGCTAAAAAAAGGCTTTTCATAATTAACAATTTTCTTTGTTAAAGCTTCTCTTTATTAAAGCTTCTCTTAATTAAAACTTTTCTTTATTAAAGCCTCTCTTCATTAAAGCTTCCCTTTATTAAAGCTTCACTTCATTAAAGAATCTCTTTATTAAAGCCTCTCTTAATTAAAGCTTCTCTTTATTAAAGCCTCCCTTTATTAAAGTTTCGCTTTATTAAAGCCTCTCTTAATTTAAGCTCCTCTTTATTAAAGATTCTCTTCATTAAAAATAATAATTTTATTTGTCTAAATTTCTCTTTATTAAAGCTTCACTTGTGAATGGTTTATAATTTTTTTTTTCGCTAAAAAAAAAAAAGTTTTCATAATTTAAAATTTTCTTTGTCAAAGCTTCTCTTTATTAAAGCTTCTCTTAATCAAAACCCTTCTTTATTAAAGCCTTTCCTCATTAAAGTCTCTCTTTATTAAAACTTCTCTTTATTAAAGCCTCTCTTTATGAAAACTTCCCTTTATTAAAGCCTCTCTTTATTAAAGCTTCTCTTTATAAAAGCCTCTCTTTATTAAAACTTCCCTTTATTAAAGCCTCTCTTTATTAAAGCTTCCTTTTATTAAAGCCTCTCTTAATTAAAGCTTCTCTTTATCAAAACCTCTCTTTATTAAAACTTCCCTTTATTAAAGCCTCTCTTTATTAAAACTTCCCTTTATTAAAGCCTCTCTTCCTTAAAGCTTCCCTTTATTAAAGCCACTCTTTATTAAAACTTCCCTTTATTAAAGCCTCTCTTCCTTAAAGCTTCTCTTTATAAAAGCCTCTCTTTATTAAAACTTCCCTTTATTAAAGCCTCTCTTTATTAAAACTTCCCTTTATTAAAGCCTCTCTTAATTAAAGCTTCTCTTTATCAAAACCTCTCTTTATTAAAACTTCTCTTTATTAAAGCCTCTCTTCCTTAAAGCTTCCCTTTATTAAAGCCTCTCTTTATTAAAACTTCCCTTTATTAAAGCCTCTCTTCCTTAAAGCTTCTCTTTATAAAAGCCTCTCTTTATTAAAACTTCCCTTTATTAAAGCCTCTCTTTATTAAAACTTCCCTTTATTAAAGCCTCTCTTCCTTAAAGCTTCCCTTTATTAAAGCCTCTCTTTATTAAAACTTCTCTTTATTAAAGCCTCTCTTCCTTAAAGCTTCTCTTTATAAAAGCCTCTCTTTATTAAAACTTCCCTTTATTAAAGCCTCTCTTAATTAAAGCTTCTCTTTATCAAAACCTCTCTTTATTAAAACTTCTCTTTATTAAAGCCTCTCTTCCTTAAAGCTTCCCTTTATTAAAGCCTCTCTTTATTAAAACTTCCCTTTATTAAAGCCTCTCTTAATTAAAGCTTCTCTTTATCAAAACCTCTCTTTATTAAAACTTCTCTTTATTAAAGCCTCTCTTCATTAAAGCTTTCCTTTATTAAAGCTTCTCTTAATTAAAGCTTCTCTTTATTAAAGTTTTTCTTTATTAAAGCTTCACTTTATTAAAGCCTCTCCTCATTAAAGGTTCTCTTTATCATATCCTCTCTTCATTAAAGCTTCACTTTATCAAAACCTCTCTTTATTAAAATATTGCTTCATTAAAACCACTCCTTATTAAAGCTTCTAATTATAAAGCCTCTTTTTCTATAAACCTCTCTTTATTAAAGTTTTTATTTATAAAACATGGTTAATGACTCTTTTTACAGAGGTTTTTTTTAATTTGGTTTGGTTTGGTTTGGTTGGGTTTTGTGGCTGATCAGCTACTGTTATTAATGCCAAGTCCATTTATATATATATATAAACAGTTCTATTTCAAACATTTCAGTTTAGTATAAGTATAATATTTTTGGTTTACACACAGTTTCAGTGTCAAAACAGTTCTATTTCAAGCAATTCAGTTTAGCATCAGTACACAGTTTATTTCTATTTCATCCATAGATAGGACTCTATCTGGTGCTACCACTCCCTGCTAGAGTGGACACGGGAGCGATGGCAATGAAGGGGTACTCCACATTTCCCAAAGTTCAAGCAGTACTGGAACCTCACCATCAGACTCTTTAGTATCATAACCAGGACACTCGACTGGGGTGAGTCTAACCCCTCGGCAGTGATGAAGTTGGTGTATTCTACAGCCCCAGTCGACTGGGCAGTTTATTATTATCCTTATTTATCTTATCTTGTTGCAATAGGCGCTATGCCTTACTGATGTTAACTTTTCACGATAGGAACTGCCCTTTATCAATCTTGCTTCTTTCAATAGCAGTTCCTCTGTACTTGGCTCAGCTTACATTTATTGATATGAATTCCTAATTGGCATCAGGTTCATTATACTTATCAGGTTCATTATACTTATATTCTAACCAGAGGCATTTCAGTTTATTAGTATCATTTCCTTACAATAGATGATTTTTAGTTTTAAGTTCTATTTCTTACAACAAAGGATCACCTTAATTAATCTTAGCTCTTTATTACTGACCCTTCTTTTAATCAGGATTAGAATGTTCTGTTATCTTAGTCTAACCTGATTACAAGAAGATACTCTTTTCTATTGATCCTATACTCCATATTATTAATCTCAACCGTTTACAACAGACACTCCAGTTTACTGAACTTTTCTTTGCTTCGTTCCTATTTACTAAGCTTTGCTCTTCACGATAGAATCTCCTATTAATTGAATTTAGCTCTTTTTAGGAGACGCTTTTATATAGAGAGCTCATATCTTTACAATAGGCGTTCCTTTTTATCAATCATAGCTTATTCCAATAGGCGTCCCACCTACTTAAGATTCGCTTTTAAACATCTTATTATTGACGTCTCTATTTACTAAGTTTGCCTTCTTACTGATGACGTTCCTCTTTATAATCCTAACTCTTCCTATAGAAGGGAGTCTCTGAGGCGTAACGGCTAAAGTACTCGACAGCGACCTCGAAATAAACTCCAGTCGCGCTATTAGGTTCATTTTCGGATTAATACTTTGGGAAAGGCATGAACCCCCTTATCCCCCAGCAATGGGTTAAATAGTATCACTGTTGTTCTTTTATGATGATCACTTTAGCATTAGATAGTTCCCGAAGGTTAAAATGCCATTAAAGAAAAAAACAAACTAATCTTTCTGTGGACGTTCTTCTCCTTCTTCATTTAGTCTCCAAACATAGTATTCCTGACGTTAAATCCTAGCTTTAGGCACTATTTTCATTATATTTTGGCTTAATGAGTAGAGTATTCACTAATGTTCCTGGAGACCGGGATTCAATCCCAGGTCGAGTCATACCAAAAACTCAAAAAATAGTACTTGATTCCGCCTTGCTTAACACTCAGCATTATAAGGTAAGGATCAAGGGTAAAGTGGAGCAATCCTGAGAAAGGAGTAGCGCCCTCTCCTATACCTCGGTGTAGTAGCAATTAAAAAGAGAACCATTGGGTCACCCTCGACTAAGGTCACCTGCTTTACCGGCTCATTGGTCTAGTGGGTACAGAGTTCGCGAATGGTCTGGGAGACCAGGGTTCAATCCCAGGTCGCGTCATACCAAAGACTTTTATAATGGTAGTTGATGCCTACTTGCTTAACACTCAGCAATATAAGGTACGTATCAAGGATAAAGTGGAGCAATCCAGGGAAAGGAGTAGCGCCCTCCCCTACACCTCGGTGTAGTAGCTATTGAAAAGGGGGCTTTCTGGTCACCCTCGACTTCGGTCGACTCTAGGAGTTCGTCTTTATTGATATTTTTATTGTCGGCGTTCTACTTTGGAAGACTTAAGTTCTTAGCACTCTCCATCAATGAACTTAGATCTTCCCTGTAGTTGCTCATCTTTAATAATTTTTTAAGTACTTTTTTGCAAAGTTTAGGTTTTCCTCTTTAATATTTTTTTCTGTTTACTAGAGAGCCCTAATTATAATTAGTTCCCTAAAATTTTTTACTGAATTTAGCTATTGAACAAAGTTAGCTCCCTTTAATCCTAGTGCGTAGAGTGTTCGCCAATAGTTCGGAAGACATGGGTTCAATCCCAGGTTATGTCATAACAAAGACTTTAAAAATGATATTTAATGCTTCCTTGCTTAACACTCAGCATTATAAGGTACGTATCAAGGGTAAAGTGGAGCAATCAAGGGAAAGGAGTAGCGCTCTCCCCTACTCTTCGGTGTAGTAGCTATTGAAAAGGGAGCCTTCAAGTTGCCCTCGACTATGGTCGCCAACTTTACTTTTTTACTATATACTCCTATAACATCGATATTGCAACTTAATAAGAAATGCTTACCTTCTTAAAATGATTGTTAACTTTACTAATTCATTATCTCTTAAAATACCGATATTGCATTTAAGTATGACGTGTTTATCTGTTTAGAATTCTGAGGAAAATCATTTTGTGCCGTAAATAATTATTTACGGCACAATGTGATTTTCCTCAGAATTGGAGACTATCATTGTTAAACGTGTCTTTGGCATCGACAATCCAACAAAAATTAGCATGACATAAAACTAATCAACTAACCTAAAACTTATTAATGAAAGCGCTTCTCTCAATAAACACATCTGGGGTGTCTTCGTGGTGTAATGGTTAAAGCGCTGGAATTGCAGAATTGTAGTAAGCGAGTTCGAACTCCATTCGTTCACTTTCAGATTAATGCCCTTGGGGAAAAGTATTAACCTTTTTATCACCCTCAGCAATGGATTCAATAATACCACAACTGTCTTTCCAGAAGGATGGATTTGGTATTAAATAAACCAAAAAGGTAATTATGCCATTAAACACCACAACCAAACCCTATAAATTTATCTTTTGACAACTATTTATGCACAATTCCCATGAAACGTAATGGCAGAAGAGCGGCCTCGATGAAAGCGATTTCAAATTCTTGTCGTGCTGTTACATTCACTTTTGGACTAATACCTTTGGGAAATGTTATTTGTACTTTATCTATAATAGATTAAATCCCTTCTTTATTTATAATACATTAGACATTACTTAATTATGATCAATTAAACTTAACTTTATCTATAATCAATTAAACATTATTTGTAATCAATTAAAAAGTATATTATCTATAGTCAATTAAACCTTACTTTAGTCATGATCAATTAAGCATTATTTAATTAATAATCAATTAAAATAAACTTTAATTATAATTAATTAAACCTTACTTTATTCATAAATAATCAAACTTATGTATAATCAATTAAACATTATTTTATTTATAATCCATTAAACATTACTTTACTTTTAATCAATTAAAAATTTCTTGATTTATAATCAATTACATCTTACTTTATTCATAAATAATCAAACTTTACTTTATTTGTAATCAATTAAACTTTTCTTTTATGGATGATATATCAAAACCAACTATATTAATATGAATTAAACATTACCTTATTAAATCAAAACTGATATTATCTATAATGAATTAAAACTTACTTTAAATAACACCTACCTTTATTTATAATCAATTAAACTTTTCTTTATAATATATTACAATACAATATATATTTATAATAAATATATAATATAATATATATTTACATAATATAATATAATATATATTTAAATAATATATATTTACAATATATATTTATAATAAATCAAATATTACCTGATTAAATCAAACCTTACATTATTTATATTTATCTAAAACGTACCTTAAACATAACTTTATTTATAAAAAAAATCCAATCCTACTTTATCTCTAATAAATTAAAAATTCCTTTATATATAATGAATTAAAGATCCCCTAATTTATAAAAAAATAAGACCTGACTTTATTTATAACAGGATAAACCGTACTTTATTTATGAGTTGAACCGTACTTTCTTTATAAGTTAAATTTTAGTTTATTTGTATTAAATCAAATCTAATTTTAATTATAATGAATTGAAATTGCTTTATCGATAATCAATCAAACCTGACTTTATTTACGATAAATTAAAACTTATTTCATTCATATGTTAAATTCACTTTATTTATGATAATTCAGAGTTTACGTTATTTATGATAAATTAAATTTACTTATTTTTTTACTTACATTATCTATAAAAAACTAAAAAGTAAAATTGGCGATTGTAGTTGAGGGCGACCAGAAGGCTCCCTTTTCAATAGCTACTACACCGAGGGGTAGGGGAGGGCGCTACTCCTTTCCCATGATTGCTTTACTTTACCCTTGATTCGTACCTTATATTGCTGAGTGTTAAACAAGGAAGCATTAAGTACCATTTTCTCCTGGACCATTGGTGAACACACTACCAACTAGGCAAATCTATCTTTATTTTAGATAAATTAAAACTTACAGTATTCATAATAAAATAACTCCTTTTTTTTTATTTTTGATAAATTAAAATTTACATTATTTATAATAAATCAACCCTTAATTAATTTATAATAACGAATAATTTATTAATTTTTGACCATTTTTTTTTAAATCTATCAAAAAGTAGCTTTTTACTAATTTCATGAAATTTATGAAAGAATTTATTTATTTTCTAAGTTGGATTTTTTTCTTTTTTTAATAAAAATATTTTCGAGTTTTATTAATTGATATCTTTGTTTTATCAATTCAATTATTTATTTAGAATTTTCTTTGGGAATTTTCTCTGATATATTGCGCATCCGCACCTCGAAACTACGGTAATCTCGCGTAGTTTTGCCCAATCGGCTGTTGCAGCAGAATACTCCGACTGCTTCTCGGCAGAGGGGCAAGACCTCCACCAATGAGTGTCCTAGTTATGACACAAAAGATTCTGATGGTAGGGTTTCAGTAATGCTGGAGGTTTGGGAAATGCGGAGTATCCCTTCATTGCCATCACTTCCCAGTCCACTCTGGCCCGGTGTGGTAGCACCTGATTTGGAGGTGTCTGTGGTGTAATGGTTACCGTCGTAGAAAATGGACACGAGTTCAAATCCTGGACGAGACTGATTGCATTTCACATAGCACTTATACCCTTGGGAAAGGTATGAATACAATTATTCTCCCTAAAATAGTAGGGCAGACTAGATTCTTCAGCCTTGGTAAGGCAACTAGTCTAGGAGAAGGAAAACTCTAAATTCAAACCTGTTAAACTCCGCTTAAAATTGACCTTGTGTCATATCCTGCCCGAGCGGAGGGGGTGGTAAATATGGGTAGCACCTGATAGGGTCCTATCTATAGGTCAAATAGAACTAAACTGTATACTTATGCTAAACTGAATTGTTTGAAATAGAACTGTCTTTGACACAGAAACTGTGTACTTATGCTAAACTTAATTGTTTGAAATGGAACTGTTGTGACATTTAACTGAACTGTTTTGACATTAAACTGCTTGTAGACAAAAACCATACTTATATTAAACTGAATTGTTTGAAATTTAATTCGGCATAAACCCGAAAAGGGCTGGTTGATACGCAGTAAAAAAAAAACAACCAACCAATCAACACTCGTAATTCTGAGATCCACGCATTTCTTGTACCACGTTTGCTCATAGAATCGAATAGTTTTTAAAAAAATAGAACCATCAGCACTAATGAATTTAACAAATACTATAGTTCTAATTTCCTGATCATTGTTTGAAACTTTCCATCTCAATTAACCGGTCGATAAATATTCCATCAATATATTCATCAAGAATTCGCCTTTTCTTTTTTTTCTTTTTTTCTTAATCCGGCCATTATATGACACGTCTTCGTGAATTTACACACAGCGATTTAAGTCATCACCTCCATACAAAAATAGCAAACGTTCTTCCCCACCGAATAACATAAACTTATATCAAGTATAAACATGCAAATTATCAATCGATCTGACCGAGCCATTGGTTAATTGGGTAGAGTGTTTGCCAATGGTCCGGAAGACCGGGGTCCAATCCCAGGTCGTGTCATACCATAACCTCAAAAAATGGTATTTGATGCAGCCTTGCTTAACACTTAGCATTATAGTACGGATCAAGGGTAAAGTTGAGCAATCTAGGGAATGGAGTAGCGCCCTCCCCTACACCTCGGTGTATTAGCTATTGAAAAGGGAGCCTTTGGTTCACCCTCGACTACTGTCGCCAACTTTACTTATCTATCTATCTATCTATCTATCTAATTGTCCTCACTATCTATCTGTGAAGTTAAAATGAGTTAGCCATGACATTCTAGGATCTCATTTTTCTTTGTTTTAATCCCAACTCTCGACCCGAGTTCAAATCCAGAACATGGTGGTTTGCACTTCCTATACCGATGGCATTCTTGGAAAAGGCATGAATCCAACAATTCTCCATCTAGCTATCATAAATAATTGGGCAGACCTTGTTTTTTTTTACCTTGGAATGGCAACCGGTCAAGGAAAAGAAAACAATCTGAATTCAAACCTGTTATAGACCTGGAGAAGGATGGCCTCGGCCTCCTACTCAAAAAATACTACACAAATAGCGCCCCCATGAAAAAAACAACGGTTACCAGATAAGCTATTGTTTTAATCACAAGTGTAAATCAAACAGCAAGACAAACTAAGTTCTCTAACTATGGTCGGGCAGCAGTTAAGAAACAAGCTCTGAAGATCATTAAATAAGTTTCCAGACGTTTTTCGTATGGGCACTTTTATTGATAGTACACACATGAAACTCTAGTCCCCTTCTAAGTAATCTCCTTCGGTTGCAATGCACTTGTTTTACTGTTCCAAAAACTTCTGGAAGGCCCCATGGAAGTCCTCTTGTGTGAGCGTGTCAATGACCTTCGTCACAGCCGCTTTCATCTCCTCAATTGTCTCATAACGACAGCCTCTGAGCTTAGGGAATAAGCAAACGTCACAGGGACCAACGTCAGGACAATAGGGAGGCTGAGGAATTGTCATGATGCCCATCTGGATCAAATAGTCTGTGACAAGGATGGAGTTGTGGACTGGTGTATTGTCCTGGTGGAAATGCCACTGACCCGATTTGAAAAGTGCTGGCCTCTTCCGACGGAATCTCTTCCTGAACTCCCTTAAAACCTCAACATAGTAACCCTTACCCTAACTCTTTGGCCAATCAACTCTGGTCTATTGACTTCCTTACCCCTCCCACAGCTCTCATCATCCGTCACAGACTCCCTGGCTTCCTTGAATCTCTTATGCCACTCAAAAACTGATACTCGATTCATGCAAGATGCTCCAAAAGCAGTCTGAAGCATTCCATACGTTTCGGTGATATTTTTTCCAAGTTTAAAACAGAATTTTATTGCATATCGTTCTTCTAAAGTGTACTCACGTCCAAATTGCATTTTTGAAATTCACCAGCTGTGACAATCAAGTTTTAGTAGGGTGTATTCCAATTCCTACTGTAGCTGTTTATTTTAACCTGAAATCACAAAAATTGGTCAGTCATCTCATAAGATGTATAGCTATAACATAGTGAATTTTCATGAGTCTTCGACAATTTTAAATGCCTGTAAAAAAAGTCTTCCAACTTATTGAAGGCACCACGTAAATAACGAATGTGTACAGAAAACAACGTTTATTAAATTATCATAAGATGAATCATAAATGAATGAAATATGATAGATTATGAAAGTAATGTTTTTTAATAGTGTTAATTATTCTGATAACATTTCTGTAATATGAACCTTCAGTTTAGAGTATTAGCAAAGATATGTAACAAAAAAAAAATAATACAAAAAACCCCCAAAAAACAGAAAGTTTAAAACTCCGCTTGATATCTTAATAAATGATAAAATAGTTATTAAATGTGATGTATCTTCGGATTTTCAGAGATCGAAACTGCCTATCTCAGCATGTTCCTATCTATATCAGTCTACTGATATCTATACATAAATCGCATACAATTTATCCATACACACACGTGCGCGAACAAAATATGCGCGAACACACACGTGTGTGTGTGTGTGTGTGTGTGTGTGTGTGTGTGTGTGTGTGTGTGTGTGATATAAAACTTGATACTTTGATATTGAGCTCTGTATCAGAAAAAGTTACAAGTTAGTTATTTTTTTAATGATAGATAGATAGATAGATAGATAGATAGATAATGAAGTCTGAAATAAACGATAAACAGGATAAACTAGATAGATAGATAGATAGATAGATAGATAGATAGATAGATAGATTAATGGACTGAGATAGATAGATAGATAGATAGATAGATAGATAGATTTGTGATTTATTATGTTTTGATATTTTTCTTTTAAATTTCTGCGCATCTATTGCCTTTCAACTTTCCAAGGGAAACATGTTCCTCTTTAAACGTCGGTAAAAATTCTTTCTACTGGAGGTTGACGTAATTTTATTAGAAACATTTCAAACAGGAATCGAAAGAAGTACACTTCTCTCTAAATTATCCAGAATGAAGCAGTATTTTTCAACTATTTCTGATTTCAATAAATACTTAAACTTCTGCCCAGTAATTTGAAGTTTAAAATCAAAGTAGAAATTTTTGTTTGAACAGGCTATTAAATTTATTGCTATTTTTATTAGCTCCACAAACATACCTTTAAAAAATGTAATGATTGATTGATTGATTAATTGATTCTAACGGCATGTCAACCTGTATTGGCTTATTTGATGCATAGAGGTTGAATAATCGCGTTCATTGAACATTTATATTCACATTTTTTTGTAATATTTTCTTATGAGTCTTAATATTGCACACAGTCCTATCGTATACGTATAATTTTTAAACATTTCTATTTGACCCATAGATGGGACCGAAAGAAGTACTGCCACTCCAGGGCAGAGTGGACCTATGATAAAAGGCAATGAAGGGTTCTTCTCACTCCTAAGATCTCCAAATAAGGAGCCTCGAAATCAGGTGCAATTTCGTGTCTTACTGAGGACATCTTTTGTGATAGAGAAGGGTCTTACAACTCTAAAGAGTATATAGTCAGCATACAAATTTGATGAATAAAGTATATATTTTAACACAGTGAAATGTCTTTCATTAGATATTGAATGTTTCGATGTTTTGATTATTAAAGAATTGATAAACTAAAGGAATCAACACGACATGTGACAATAAACAAATGTAAGATCTGTTTATATCTTAATAAACAATACTAACTAATTCCTTAAACCATGGGAGGTGCTTTTAAAAGTATCAAGATTGAAGTTGTATTTACCAAGCCAGAAATGAATGATGAACGAAAAATTAATTTTCTTTAAAAGAGTCCCTTTGGTTGAGACTAAAGCTGTATTTACCAAGCCAGAAATGAATGATGAACGAAAAATTAATTTTCTTCAAAATAGTCCCCTTGGTTGAGACGAAAGGTGTATTTACCAAGCCAGAAATGAATAATGAATGAAACATTTTTTTTTTTTCAAAATAGTTCCTTTGGAATTCAGCTTACTTATTAATGCAAAGTTTTTATTATACGAAGCACTAAACGTTTTTCAATGTTCCCTGCAAACTCAAAACTTGAGCTTTATATGAATTTTAGTTTAGAAAAAATAGAAATTCACACAAAACTTAGTCTGGTAAGTATGAAGAGCAGTTTATATCCACAATCCTTTGCATCATCATATTTCATTTAAAAACA
Source organism: Sepioteuthis lessoniana (assembly GCA_963585895.1). Lineage (NCBI taxonomy): Eukaryota > Metazoa > Mollusca > Cephalopoda > Myopsida > Loliginidae > Sepioteuthis > Sepioteuthis lessoniana. The sequence continues at coordinate 44,731 of CAUZXS010002516.1, read as the reverse complement.
TCAAGACAGGTTTTTTTACTTTTCTTTTTAATTTATAGACTCGTCTTAAAATCCAGTCAACAGTCAATAGATATTTATTTAGATAAGATGATCTGTGGTGAATAATTCTTCATTCAGATTTTAAATTTTAGATACAGAGTGTATTGCTCTCTCACAACCCGGTGTTTCTCCAAAAAACGTTTCATTCAAAAATATAGAGACTGGCATCATAATTATTTCTGAAAATTGGCATTGACTCTTTATCATTTTGGTTTAGTTTTATGGCAAATCAACCATTGTATGTTATTTAAAGCCAAATCCTCTTTATACATATATATTAGATATATATACAGTTTGGTTTGGTTGGATTTTATGGCATATCAACTATTGTAGCTTATTTAATGCCAAATTCTCTTTATACATATAAATCAAATATATAGAATTTGGTTTGGTTTAATTTAGTTTGGTTTTATGGTATATCAACAGTTGTTGGTTATTAATGCCAAATCCTGTTTAACATATATATTAGATAAATGATTTGTAAACACATTTTGTAGATACACGCAGTTAAATGATCAAACAGTTCTGTTTCAAAGAATTCAATTTAGCATAAGTCAAAATTAAATGGTTCCAAGTATTGCTATGTATCACTAACAATTCAATTAGACATCAGTCTTTTCTTTACTCACAGTTAAATGATCAAACAGTTTTATTTCCAACAATTCAATTTAGTATGAGTCATTTGTTTACACTCAGTTTAAATGTCAAACAGTTCTATTTGACCCATAGATAGGACCCTATCGGGTGCTACTACTCCGGGCCAGAGTGGACCTGGGAGCGAAGGCAATGTTCTTCAAAGCTCTAGCATTAGTGGAGCCTAACTATCAGATTTTTCAGTGTCATATGCAGGACACTCATTTGTGGGTGTCTTACTCCTCTGCTGAGATGCAGTCGATGTATTCTACAGCCTCAGCCGACAGGGCTCCCGGAAGTTTAAACATCTTTAGTCTGTTAGATAAGTTGCCCAGTTGTTCATTCGTCATCATTTAAATTTTAAATTTAATGGAAAATAAACTTCACATTAAATGCATTCATAAGCAATATCTGAGATACCGGAGGTGACCGTAGAATTGGACACGACGATACGAGTTCAAATCCTGGACGAGACTGATTGCATTTCACATAGCACTAATACCCTTGGGAAAGGTATGAATTCAATTATTCTCCCTCCAGCAATGGGTAAATAGTAGGGCAGACTAGGTTCTTCAGCCTTGGTGAGGCAACTAGTCTAGGAGAAGGAAAACTCTGAATTCAAACCTATTAAACCCCGCTTAAAAAACTGACCTTGTGTCATATCCTGCCCGAGCGGAGGGGTTGGTAAATATGATAAGCAATATCTGAGACAGGTGGAAAATGTTCTCTCTATACCGTAAGAACTATGAGTAATTACCTTCGGCACAAGCGTATGAAATAATAATATTTTCTTATTAACAAAAAACAACGTGATAAGTTCTAAGGCTTACTTTCCGAATTGTCAAAAGAGAAATGATAAAAACAAACAAATCACGTATACGAAAAAAAAAATGTGTTATCAATTACCGCTGCTGAGAGCAACTTTACAAATCAGAGAGTCAAAAAAGCAGAGATAAATAATTATACAAATAAATAAGAAAAACAAGAAAAAAAAAAGGAAGAAACCCGTATATCCTCCAACACTTAAGAACGTATGTATTATTATAGAACATTTGTCATTAAACAACAGCTCATTTATTAGAGGCACTTAAGTCAAAATGATAAAGAGTAAAGATCTAATACAAAGAAATAAGCGAAAGTAGACAATGTGCCTGGAAGGCATTCTATCGTTGATTTAAGCAGATAACATCAACACTACGACAGATAAGATGATTTCCCAACTGAGCAGCGGTTCTTCTAACATCAACAGCGGACACACGTACACAGAATGTTCACGATGAAGACGACATTGTTCAGTACAATCAAGAGTCATTCTTCTTGTAATGAACAACAAGAGCATCTTGTCTCTCTTGATAAAACTCAGCCATTTAACTGTATTTATTGCGCCCGGGGATCAATTCCTAGCACTTAAATGTGTTCTATCATTTAAGTTACGAGGACAATTGGCTGAACTGTAGACAATAATTACAATTATGCCGCGAGGCTGATCACTTAGGCCATATGGTGTAAGAAATTAATTCATTCAAATTATTTATATAAATTCATATTTACGTTGTTGCCTAAATGTACAGAGCTGCATCAGAGTTCGTGCACCTGTTAAATAGAAAAGACAAACTTTTAATATATAGGGAATCCACAAAAATTACTTAAATTCAGATAACAGAGATATTTTATGATTTACTAAGTTTACCATAGTTTAGCACAAGGTCAGATGTATGTATTGACCCAGCTCCATCAAGAGATGAAATTGACACAAGGTCAATTTTTAAGAGTTGCATTTATCCGACCCCTCTCACCATGATCAGGATATGACACAAGGTCAATTTTTAAGCGAAGTCAAGCTAGTTTAAATTAAGTGTTTTCCTCTCGTAGTCTGGTTTCCTAACCAAGGTCAAAGAATCCTGTCTTCCCTACTATTTATCCATAATTAGGGAAAGGGAACATATGAATTCATACCTATACCAAGAGTATTGGCACGAGGTGAGACAGCCTCATTCAGGTTTGAACTCGGATCATTGATTCCATTTCATATGAAGATAACTGTTACTCTAAGTGATTTTCACTTCTAAGGTGAGTGACAGATTCTCACTGGGTGCCCAGTAGAATAATTGCCAATCTTCAGGCTGTTTCCTTTAAATTTCATCTTTAAAGTTAAAATTGCCATAGAATAAATTACAAATGATGTATTTACCACAAAACTTATTGACATAAGATAGATTATTAAAATCTATCTCTTAAAGATCTCTAAGCAATAAAGTGATTCATGTGGATTAAAAAGAGGAAAAGGTCAAAGATATCAGAGCAGTTATTAAAAACAAAAATAAAAGTGGATATGACGGGAAAATAATAGACGGTGCAAAAGTTTAATGGAATGGTTTCCCGAGAAATAAAAAACGTTCCTGGAAAAGAAAATGGAGAGATAAGACAGTGGATTTTACAGGTAAGACACGACACAAGCTAGTTGAACAGCTGTATTAATAGATAGAACTGAGAATAGCATCTGATTGTTTGTTTGTTTGTTTAATGGTATATCAACCTTCTTGGGTTACTTAATGCCAAAGTCATCCTTCTTGAAAAACAGTAGTTGTACTATATAGCTCATAGCTGGGGAGATAAGAGGGTCCATACGTTTCCCTCGAGTATTTGTTCGAACTCGCTTACTACAATTCCAATAGCTTCTGTGTAGAAGAAGAAGAAGAAGAAGAAGAAGAAGAAGAAGAAGAAGAAGAAGAAGAAGAAGAAGAAGAAGAAGAAGAAGAAGAAGAAGAAACAATTCCACTTTCTTTCAAGGATTATGACAGGTATGTATTCAAAATATAAGATAAAAGTATATTTTCTCCGGTAGGTTTATTAGTTACAGAAACATTTTTGGGTTTACACATTATAACAGAATGTTTTTGGTTTCTGTGATATTTTCCAAATCACAAAATAGTAACTCTCCAAATTTTCTCTAAAATTCTAAATGACATATTCATGAAAATGACATATTCATGAAAATGACATATTCATGAAAAATCATTTTGTGAACATTTATCGTTTGTTTCCTCAGGCGGACATTGAAGACCTTTTATCTGCCTAAAGCTGCAACACATGAAGTGCAGATTCTCGAAATCATCATCATGATAATAAGTGATGAAATTCAATGTAAGATACTATAGTCGAGTTGTTGCGGTGCAATAAGATTAGTGATTTGATATTAATATTGCGGTAGTGGTTAACTTTTGTTTGTAGATGAATTCGTGACTTTCTGTGAAAAAGTCTTAAATTCATTTAAAAGTATTTTGAAACTTTACTGTTATAATGTGTTGCTGTTACAAAAGCTAGAACGAGTTATTGCCAATCTTTTAATAATGAGGCCATATCGAATTATAATTCAATCTATCATATTAAAATTGTAATTATGATTATGTCTGTTGTTTAGGAAAACGTGTTATCTTTTTGGTTTTATCAAATTCATTTGTGTGCACGTCATGAGTAGGAAATTGTCAAAAGATCAATTGGTGTATTGTGCCTTGAAAGGCGTACACGTTTTGTTTTCTTTTTATGCAGTGAATAAAACTGCAATAACAGAATCTGGAATTTTCTGCGTGGGAGGTAGAAAAAAAGAAAGAAAGAAAGAAAGAAAGAAAGAAGTAAATAAATGAATAAGAAAGAAAGAAAGAAAGAAAGAAAGAAATGAATAAGAAAGAAAGAAAGAAAGAAAGAAAGAAAGAAGTAAATAAATGAACTAGAAAGAAAGAAAGAAAGAAAGAAAGAAAGAAAGAAATGAATAAAAAAGAAAGAAAGAAGTAAACAAATGAATAAGAAAGAAAGAAAGAAAGAAACAAACAAACAAACAAACAAACAAATGAATAAGAAACAAACAAGCAAACAAACAAATGAATAAGAAAGAAAGAAAGAAAGATGAATGAGAAAGAAAGAAGGTACGTGGTAAACAAACAAGAAAGAAAGAAAGAAAGAAAGAAATGTATTGACTGAATGATTGAATGCAAAACATTGAAAAACATGGAAGCTAAAATAAATAAATAAATAAAAATGAGGGGAAGCAGGTGCACGATGCGTAGTGATGGCAAAGCTTTATTGGCATTGCAAATTTTTCATCAAATACGAGAGCCCATAGCCGACATAATGAGTCATCAAGAAATCATATAATAACTGACCGAACCTTTTACCCTGTCTCAACCTTTCAAACCCTACAGAAAACTACTGTCTGTGAATCCTGGTTAGCTTTCATTAGACAAGCCAAAGTGATAATGCGTGAGCTCGTTCGATCTTTTTCACATAGTGACACTAATCGAGTGCGCGTGCGCCGACGCAGAACGCAGCGCGGTGCTGGGGGGGGATTGAGAAAAAGATTTCGCGTACGCCGCAGAAGCACATATGATCGTGTACACGCTGAGTAGTATCCTTGTGTGACTCTCTAGCACAGAGAAATATGTTCAACCAGCCATGTCGATTCGAACGCTGATTTCATAAATGTGCACAAATACACGCATATATTTACTTTTCTATTCAAAAACATTTTAAATTGTCATGCATCTGTATACATGTTCTATATTGTTGAGGTGTGTGTGTAAGAGAGTGGAGTGTTTGTCAATGGTCTGGGAGACCAGGATTCAATCCCTGGTCGTGTCATACCAAAGACTCAAAAAATGGTACTTGATTCCGTCTTGCTTCACACTCAGCATTATAAGGTACAGATCTAGAGTAAAGTGGAGTAATCTAGCGCCATCCCCTACATATCGACTACGGTCGCCAACTTTACTTTTATTATACCTTAATAGTTAATACCTCTAAATATATTCAATACATACTTCATATACCATGCTTAAAGTATCTGATATACGCACGTGTCGGTATATCATGCATGTATATATATATATATATATATATATATATATATGTGTGTGTGTGTGTGTGTGCGTGTGTGTAGATAAAGAGATCAAAGTTAGGACGGTGGAGACACGGAGTCTCTTGTAGCCCATCATTTTCTTGCCGATGTTCTCATCAGACCTTGGTTTGATGATAGCAATGGCGAGAAACTGACAGTTACCAAGCGCTGTAGACTTTGAGTCAACGGTATTTTAACTTAGATATATATTTCATCGAGGCCAGCAGCTTTCTGCTTTTAATTTTTTCTGTAATATTCTTCCTTCATAAACTGTCCTATTTTGATGTCTAGTTGGCCATTAAAAACTTCTCAGTAGGCTTATTAGTGATTTCAGGTGAGTTTCCCAGCAGATTCTTGTAATGCATTTTCCACTCCTGAAGGCTTACTTCATGGCTGGAAAATTTTGCTTTTGGAGTGCTTTTCTTTCCGCCTACTTCATTTATAGTCTTCCATTCTTTTACTGAATATCTTATTTTATTGATTTAGGCTTGAATGTATTCTTGGTATGTTTTAGTTGGTTCTCTCTGAGTTCTCTTAAGTTTTTGTGCATTTGTGTTTTGGGGGTTTATTTTATCAAGTAAGGGTGCTTTTTTATTTTATCTCGTTTTCCCCTAACAGAAATTGACTACCATAGTTTTGTTTGGCAACTGCCTAAATGTCGGTGGTAACATAGTTTTCATGTTCGTCATTCGTCTTCCAGATGTCTCCTGAAGAGTATTAGATTTGTTTCTTATAGTTACCGTATATCAACTGATAATAATACTATTGGCAAATGAAGGCCAGACATATCATTAAGCTTTACCTGTTTGTTTTTTTATTTCAGGGTAGACACAGGCGAATCTTTGCAGAGATGATTCTCTGATCGTCCTTCAAAAGAGGAGTATGCATAAAAGTTCAAAGTGTTGTTTATCCAATCTTTTTTTTCTTTATTGATACATAATCTTGCTATGCTTAAGGGTTAATCGGCTAGGTGGAAGGCCATAGTTTTTCTTTCTTTTTTGGAATTTAATATTTAAGCATTCAAACCTATTCTTGAGTGAAAAATCTGCTAGATATTACCCATTTCTGTTTGACGAGTTGTGTGAACAGAACTTAATATTTCCGTCTGATCTGTTATATTTCCACTGATGATCAGAAGGTTGTGTTTGGGAATGTGTCATACATGAAAATATTGCTCATGATCCTATTTACCCAACCCCTCCGCTCGGGCAGGATATGACACATGGTCAATTTTTAAGCGGAGTTTAACAGGTTTGAATCCAGAGTTTTCCTTCTCCTAGACTAGTTGCTTCACCAAGGCTGAAGAACCTAGTCTGCCCTACTATTTACCCATAGCTGATATTGCTCATGATAGACGGTGGCGCTATCCTTTTCATTGAAGATGAAGTTCACTATATTTAGAAATAAAATTTGCTCATTTTCGCTGATGGAGTAAATATAGGTTTAAGTTAGAATTGCGTTGCCACAAATTCAACGGCACTAGGTGGCTGTTAATTTTCCGCCTAAGCGATCATCAACCCTAGGTCTGATGATCACAAAAGTAACAGAGAGTCACCAGGCAAATTTGGAACTATGCTATCCTAACTTAGATATTTTTCACTTCTCTCTCTCTCTCTCTGTGTGTGTGTGTGTGTGTGTGTGTGTGTGTGTATATATATATAATCAGTTAATATCATAATGAATTTAATTATCTACACCACCTTTATGTTCCTGATAAATATCCTTACATTGTATCTTTTTTACTGTTCTTATGATATTACTGTTAAGTTGTTGAACTTTGCCTTTCTTAAATCAAAAGTGCTCAGAGTTATCGTCTTTAGAATCAGGATGATCACAAGTTGTATTATTATTGTCACCTTTACTATATCATTATCATCTTCCTTCTAATCTACTCGATTGAGACTGAATTTCGGACATATTTTGGTTACATGAGGTACAATTCAGGAACTCAGGATGCTTTTGCGCAGGATGTGAAGATGACGAACAATACTGGAATGTGAGATACCAAGTTCATCTGATACTCTCCGAGCTCTACTTACCGGATTTTTTTCCATGGCTTAAAGCACGGTATTGGAATCCACTCTTTTAGGTTTATCAAACTTTACCTGATCATGGAGGTTTTAATAACCCGGACGAAATGTCTTGAATCATGCGGTTACTCCACTCTGATTCAACTCAAGAAGCGTTTTTGGTGTAATGGATATCGTCGTTGGAAATGAACACGGCGGCTATAGAGTTCAAATTCTGGACGAGACTGTTTTCATAGCGCTGATATTCCTCGGAAAGGTATGAATCCAGCCATTCTCTCTCCATCTATAAGTAGGATAATAAGGCAGACTTAAATCTTGGTATGGCAACTTGTATAGGAGAAGGAAATCACTGAATTCAAACCTGTTAAATTCCGCTTAAAAAATAGACCTTGTATAGCATCCTCCACGTGCGGAGGGTAGGATAGATATATACTCCGATTCAACTGCACACAACGAATATTTTTGGTTACTTCCACAACTTTATGGCCCAGTTTCGAGCCCATACAGCATAAAGTTCCAGAATAAGGCTACGTTGCACGCTTATCTGTGCGGCCTTCAGTTCACACACTGAGTGAAGCGATACACAAGTGTCATGGTACCACCAACTATGATATTACCTTTGACTGCTTGAACTGCATGGGTCACATGATGTTCGCACCGCAAGCTGGCACGTATCAAAATATTGCAAAACTTTTGACTCTCCCAATTATTTTTATTATTATTATTATTGTTGTTGTTGTTGTTCCTGTTGTATTAATTGTATGTATTTCTATATTTGCACAAGATTCTGTAAGTTATTCCCGAGAAAGAATCTCCAAAAATATCCAGGACCTTTCTCATTGTCTTTAATATTCCTGATAGTAACTTATTCTGAGACGTTTTAATCGTTCATGGATTTCAGGGTAACTCAGTGCATCTCTTTTGTTGTTGTAGCTGTTGTTGTTGTTGTTGTTTGTAAAACGAGTTAAAGAAACAAAAAAAAAAACCCAAATACACCGATAACGAATTGTGATATTATTATAGTAGAAATATATGATAATACGTTAATTACTATTATCATTATTATCATTATTACGATTATTATTATTATTACTATTATCATAATCGCTATTATTACTATTATTATCATTATTATTATTATTGTTACTATTATTACTATTATCATTATTGATATTATCATTATTATTGTTATCTAAAACAGAAAAAAACATTGTTAATATGCGTTGATTGTGTTACGCCTGTCCGGACTCTATTCTTTGTCGAGAAAAGACAGGGGTTCGCTTTTTGGTCAGAGAGGAAGGAAGGAAAGTCGGTTACATTGAATCTCAGAATGCTCGGTTGAGCAATATGATTTCCGCTGTCCATCATAACAGGATGTAGTTTGTTTAATGGATTTTATGTGTGCGTATTTGTGTGTGTGTGTGTGTGTGTGTGTGTGTGTGTGTGTGTGTGTGTGTGTGTGTGTGTGTGTGTGTGTGTGTGTGTTGCTCCATTCGTTGTAATGTCACGTCATCATGAATAAACGTTAACTTTGATATGGTCAGATTCAATGCACATGTAACAAATTAGTCACATGCAGTGATTAATTAGCTCCTGAACAGACGGTGATGAATAGAATACAGCCAGAGTTCTACATCAAACAAGCTCGCTGTAAATAGCATGGGAATGTTAATTCTCCTTTCAATTGTTTCTCTGTATGTGCATCCATACAGTCACTTAATATATAAACATTATTTGGCGGTGACAATATGATTCATAACCAAAGTCCATCCTCCATGCTTGTTGTCATCTAATATAAAAAATGAAGGTTTTTTTTAATGAACTTGTAGGTGAAGCTTGAACTGGCAATACTGATACTGTTTTCAGCCATTTTGTCAATTAGAGCTGTTGTCAAAAAGGTTATATGGCACTGCGATTTTCAAGCATATTTTTAGATGACCCGATTAGTTTTGATCAGCCCGATTTTATTAGATATTTACCGGCATGTATCGAAAGTAGTTTCGTTCTTACATTAACAGAAATTCAATGAATAACTTCTTTAATATTCTTTAAGTTTATGTAATGCTTTATATATGGCATCTCTCTGTGATTATTAATCTTTTTAAAGTGCCAGGGTGTTGGTGATCCGGGTTCTCCCCTATTTTGCGTCTTGAATTATGGGGATAGACAACTGAGGGTCAACACATTTAAAAGTATTAATTAATTAATTATGTTCAGTACAATTAAATATTGTTTCATTTCTTTCCACTCTGTGAATTTTGTAAGCTCCTTTAGCGGCTTGGAGGCACAGTTAAGTATAATGTCAAAAAATTGCCAGAGCCTCAATACTTGTATCCGCTAATAAAGATAAAAAAATGTATAGTTGAATAATAATAATAATAATAATAATAATAATAATAATAATAATAATAATAATGAAATAATAATAATAATAATAATAATAATAATAATAATAATAATAATAATAATAATAATAATAATAAGAAGAAGAAGAAGAAGAAGAAGAAGAAGAAGAAGAAGAAGAAAGACCAGTAACATTCCAAAGAACCTCATCCTGAACCAGACCCCGAGGCAAAAGATATGATCTTATGGGATTTCCCAATATTAATAATAATAATGATAATAATAATAATTGGCACGGTGACTAAAGGATTATTAAAGGCACTGGAGGACTTGGAAGTTGGCGACCGAGTGGAGACCATCCAAACAACAGCATTATTGAAAACGGCAAGAATACTGAGAAGAGTCCTAGAGACTTGAGGAGACTAGCTGTCACTCAAACTCCAGTGAAAGACCATCAGCTTACACTGATGTGAAAAACTCTAATGAGTAATAATAATAACAGTACAAAACAATGTCATAAGAACAAACTATGTTAAAGACGCATCAAAAAAGCCAGTGTAGATTATGCGGTGAAGGAGACGAAAGAGATTGGTAAAGGGACTGGACGACTTGGAAATGACAGGAAAAGTGGAGACTATCCAAACTACAGCATTTTTGAGATCGGCCAAAAAAATGAGAAAAGACCTGGAGACTTGAGGAGTTTTGCTGTCACTCAAACCTAAGTGAGAAACTATCAGCAAACGCTGATGTGAAAAACTGTCAAGGCAAATAATAATAATAATAATAATAATAATAATAATAATAATAATGCACTTAGAACGGTCCCTAGAGACTTGGAAAATGGGGCCCGAAGACTTGAAAATAGGAAGACGAATCGAGACAATCCAAACTACAGCCTTGTTAATATCTACCAGAATACTGAGAAGAGTCCTGGAGACCTGATAAGACTTACTGTCATTCAGACACGTGTGAAAGACCATCAGCTAATGCTGCTGTGAAAAATTAACAAGGGGTGTAATAATAAGGATGAATACCTGGAACTTACCAGAGAGATTTTTGAAATATGAAAAAAAGTTGACAATGATACCAATTGTAGTCAGAGTCCTTGGAGTATAGATTAATGAAACTGATGATCAGAAGAAAAATCGAGACCATCTAGACTAAAAAATTGCTTATATCAGCAAGAATACTTACAAAAGTTATCATTCCGAATTCACTGAAGAATACCAATTACTTCTTGTATGAAATACTCGTATTGAGTAATGATGGATGTTATGATGAAATTGAAATAATCGATCATAGATGTAAAGAAAGCACTGTTCTTGAAGCAAATGAATACAAATTGAGACATGTCATAATTGAATAATGCCAACACAAGACTCTCTGAAGCGCACTTTGGTTTGTGTCGTTGGGTAATGGAATTGGTGGCCCGAGTACAAATCCCAGACGAGATTGTTTTTATTTCATTTCACCCTAATGCCCTCAGCAAAAGTATGAATCCATGTGTTCTGCTCCAAGCTATAAGAAAATAATAAGGTAGACTGGGTTTTTAAACCTTGGAGAGGCAACCAATCTAAGAAAAGGAAGCTCTGAATCCAAACTAACTTCATGTCACTTAAAAATTGATATTAAGTCAGATCTTGCTTATTGCGGAGTTCTTGGATAAATACAGGCATTGGATCATCTGCAAACATTACAATGGTTTGGTTTGATTTCTATGTTTTAATGACATATCAACCTTCATGGGTTCTTTAATGCCAAAGCCATCACTGTAGAAGGACAGTAGTTGTCCTTTAATCTATAACAAGGAAAATAAGGGGGGTCCATACCTTTCCCAAGGGTATTAGTCCAAAAGTGAACGTATTAGCTAGACTGGAGTTTGAACTGGCTTTTTTCAAGGCCATCGCATCTGACTCGGCTTCGACTGGGCGACCTGGCATTCGTCTCTGATTTAGAAAGATCAGTTACAAGCATAGATTCACATTGAATAAGACCTTCGAGTCTAGTGAATCTATGACTAGCAAGTTCACCAAGCAAATGTGCCAGGAGACTTAGCAAAAGGCTAGCATAGTTTCACATTGCGTAAGACTTTCGATTCTAGTGAATCTATGACCGGCAAGGTCACTAGGCAAATGTGCCGGAAGACTTAGCAAAAGTCTAGCAGAGATTCACATTGCGTAAGACCTTCGAGTCTAGTTAATCTATGAGCAGCAATGACACCAGGCAAATGTGCTGGGAGACTTAGCAAAAAACTTACATAGTTCACATTGCACTTAGTGATCCGATGACCAGGATTGTCCAGCAGCACACGAATCTCAACTCATATGCAACGTCCCCACTCGCAACCCCCCATCATAAAGTGACAATGTATCAAATCCTACCTGGAGAGAGACATAAATATCTGACTTTCACCAAGGCTGTTGTTCAGCCTACAAGCCATTACGAAACTGGAACTCCCCTAGAGTTCGAACCTGCTTACCATGATGTTGCAATCCAGCACGTTAACCGCAATGCTATAAGGTCTCCCACCTCTGAATGTTAAGAACCGCGTTGTCTTGAACCAATCGCATAAACAAAGACGTCACAATGTTGTAGGATCTTCTGATTTACACTGACAGAAATGAAAGTAAATATGGATTAAAATCCAACAGTATGAATATAGCAGAAAAGCATATTCCAAATAGGTGAATATATTATGATGTAAAGTCGACGTTAACGTTTCGGTTTCAGTAACCATCATCGGGACTTGGATATCAAAATAATTCTCATAGCAATAGATGCTTGCTGAGACGACAGGACCAAATAAGAAATATACAACGAAAAGTTACAAAAACGTGCACATAGCGTTCATAATTCAAGTCATAAGAACGTGTCTGGCACGTGGAAAAAATATTTGAAAATGTTGGATTTCCAAAAGAAACTAGACAAAATTTCCCGTTTATTAAGAAATACGCAACGACAAATAAGTTTTCACATATATAGGTTGTTTTGAAGTCATCCGTGTGAAATGTCGTGTAAGATTGTATTTAGTATTTATTTTTCCGAAAGGACATTATGAAAGTAAATATGGATTAAAATCCGACAGTATGAAGGTTGTAGAAAAACATAATACAAATAGGTGAATTTATTATAATATAAAGTCGACGTTTACGTTTCGGTTTCAGTAACCATCATCAGGACTTGGATATCAAAATAGTTCACATAGCGATTGATGCTTGCTGAGATGACAGGAGCAAATGAGAAATACGAGAATCATTAAATAAGTTTCCAGACATTTTTCGTATGGGCACTTTTATTGATAGTACACACATGAAACTGTAGTCCCCTTCGAAGTAATCTCCTCCGGCTGCAATGAACTTGTTGTACTGTTCCAACAACTTCTGGAAGGCCCCATGGAAGTCCTATTGTGTGAGCGTATCAATGACCTTTGTCACAGCCTCTTTCATCTCCTCAGTTGTCTCAAACGACAGCCTCTGAGCTTAGGGAATAACCAAAAGTCACAGGGAGCAAGGTCTGGACTATAGGGAGGGCAAGGAACTGTCTTGATGCCCATCTTGGTCAAATAGTCTGTGACAAGGATGGAGTTGTGGACTGGTGCATTGTCCTGCTGGAGATGCCACTGACCAGATTTGAAGAGTGCTGGCCTCTTCCGAGAGAATCTCTTCCTGAGCTCCCTTAAAACCTCAACATAGTAACCCTAACCCTAACCCTTTGGCCAATCAGCACTGGTCTATTGACTTCCTTACTCCTCCCACACATCTCATCATCCCTCACAGACTCCCTGGCTTCCTTGAATCTCTTATGTCACTCAAAAACTGATGATCGATTCTTGAAAGATGGTCGAAAAGCAGTCTGAAGTATTCCATACGTTTTTATGGCATTTTTTCTAAGTTTAAAACAGAATTTTATTGCATATCGTTCTTCCTCACGTCCAGATTGCCTTTTTGAAATTCACCAGCTGTGACAATCAGGCTTTATTAGGGTGTATTCCAATTCCTGTTGCAGCTGTTCATTTAAATCTGAAATCATAAAAATTGGTCAGTCATCTCATAAGATGTATAGCAATAACATAATGAATTTTCAAGAGTCTACAACAATATTAAATGCCTGTACAAAAAAAAAGGTCTGGAAACCACGTATACAACGAAAAGATACGCAAACTTGGATAATGTCCTTTCGGGAGTTATTGCCTCGTTTCTTTAGGAGAATCCAACATTTTCAAATATGTTTCCATTTGCCAGAAACGATCTTATGGCTTTTGAATAACGAACGCCATGGGCACGTTTATGTGTCTTTTCGTTGTCTATTTCTCATTTGCTCCTGTCATCTCAGCAAGCATCCATCGCTATATGAACTATTTTGATATCCAAGTCCTGATGATGGTTACTGAAACCGAAACGTTTAACGTAGACTTTACATCATAATAAATTCACCTATTTGGATTATGTTTTCCTGCTATCTTCACTGACAGAAATATAAATTCAAACAAGTCATTAGTTATAACAAAAGATTTTAATAAATGGACTCCTGAATGACAGTTGCGATTGATGTAATTTGCAAACATTTTGAATGGATTTGGTTTGGGTTATTTATTTAATGGCATATCAACATTTGATGGATTATTGAAAGCTAAATTGTCTTTATTGAGAATCCTCTTGAGATGAGGCTTCTTAATCTGAGAATTAATTTGTTTATTGCGGAATTTTATCCTCATGTTGGTAGCTTTTTCGTTGGTTCTTCTCACAACGTTTCGGCCAAATTTCACCTCCGGCCTTCTTCAGGTGATTAACCGTGACCTCGGATAGAAATGCTGAGTCTTGTAACCGTAGCCCCAGTAATTACTGCCTTCCATAGTTGTTGTCTACTGCACCACGTTTTTGACCAAGTAAACCTCTGGCCGGCTTGGGTAGGAATTGAAACCGCTATCTTCTGACAATGCTCACCTGGAACCGTAGAGACTCAACGCCTCTATCCACTGCGCCACGGGCCCCTTTGGATAGAGGCGTTGAGTCTCTACGGTTCCAGCAATGTCAGTGAACCTGGGAGTAATGGCAATGAAGGAGTACCCCAAATTCCCCCAAATTCCAGGACTGGAGCTTCACCACCTGATGTACTTAAGTGTCTCGTCCAGGACACTGCACGCCTTTCCAAATATAAAGATGCGGAAGAGGACAAAAAAATATTATATAATTCGATTACAATTATAACTCTACAATTTGTTTTATCTATAACACTTTTCCTGATTTTTTTTCTTTTTCTGTTTCTTTTTTTTTAATTGTGTAAGTCATAAATTTCAAAAATTAAGCTAACATTTTTTAACTTGCTTCCACATTTATATGAAAATGTTCGTTTAAATAACATCGTTTAGAAATTATTATTATCATTATTATTATTATTATTATTTACTTATTAGTTTTTCACATCAGCGTTAGCCAATGGTCTTTCACTGGAGTTTGAGTGACAGCAAGTCTCCTCAAGTCTCCAGGAATCTTCTCAGTATTCTGGCCGTTCTCAATAATGCTGTAATTTTCATGGTCTCCACTCGTCTCCAGCTTCCAAGTCCTCTAGGCCCTTTATCAATCCTTTAGCTACGGTACCAAAAGCACCAATCACAATTGGTATAATTGTCCCCTTCATATTCCATAGTTTTTTTTCAATTCCCTAGCAAGGTCAAGCTGCTTATCCTTCTTTTCACTTTCTTTCAGTTTTATTCTGTAGTCAGCCGGAACAGCAAAGTTGACAATTTTGCAAAATTCTCTCTTTTTTTGTTGTTGATTATTATTATAAGGTCTGGTCTTCTGGCCGATATTAGGTGATCCGTCTGTATGTCAAAATCCTATAGGAGTTTATGTGTTTCTATTATTATCATTTTTTGCTCCTTTAGCGTTTTTCTAGGCAGGGTTAGCTGATGGTTTTACACTGGAGTTTAGGTGACACCAAGTCTCCTCAGGTCTCCAGGACTCTCTCAGGATTCTGGCCGTTCTTAGCAATGCTGTCGTTTGGATAGTCTCTACCCGTCCGCCCACTTCCAAGTTCTCCAGGCCTTTTAATAATCCTTTAGTTATTGTGCCTAACAAACCTATCATAATTGGCACAATCGTTACTTCCATGTTCAACAGCTTTTTCAATTCTCTAGCAAGGTCCAGGTACTTATCCTTCTTTTCACTTTCCTTCAGATTTATTCTGTGGTCCGCTGGGACAGCAAAGTCGTCAATCTTTATTATTATTATTATTATTATTATTATTATTATTATTATTATTATTATTATCAAAATCAATTCTTTAATTCTCATCTCAAATAATTTCTTTTCTTTGTATAAACAAATACTATTTTGTGCATGTCACTTTAGAATAGAGTTATTTTACAGTTTTCCCGTTTCTTTTTGTATTTCTTGTTTTTGTTTGTTTGGGGGGTGTTTTTTTGTTTCTTCTTAATATAATTTTCGTTTCTTGAGGAGTTGGAGAGAAGAGTACCTTTTAAGGTACTCTCACACTGCCTTAAAAGTGGTGAAATTTTGTATTTCGTTCATAATGAATAATTTTTTCTTTCTTTTTTCTTTCGATCGTTACTCACAAAAACTATTTTGAAATCAATTCTTACAATCCTTAATGCAAAAATTATTTTGTTACCTCATCATCACGAGGGCAAATATTTTATATGGTCAGTTTAAAGATTTCGAAGAGACTCTCGACTATTTCGCTTTCGTGAAATGAGGTACTGTCCTCGAGCTCGAATCCCCAAAGACCAGTCTTGCTTCCTTTGTACTGTGTTTATCCAAAAGGTAAAATACATCTATTATTTACTAATTTTAATTTAGCTTTGCACAAGGCCAGAAATATAGGGGCACCCAGTAAGGATCAAACTCATTAACAATTATAGCTTTCTAACTACGCCAGACACCCGAAAGGTTTCTTTCTGCTAAGATTTTATAAATGGCAAAAGAGTCCATTTAAAGTACATAAGTAACCATAAAGTATGTGTAAGTGTGTTCATAGTATAGAATATATGTTTATAATATTATTTTATGTTCTACATTTGCGCTCTTCAAGAGTGGATCAAAGTGTAGTATCTAATCGACTCACAGTTCTTCTGAGAGGTCCCCCGTGGACTTTCTCGAAACGTATGTATGACACTAGACCTTGCTGTCTAGTTCAAGCCATAACCCGGCATACGTGCCCGGACCCACATTTGGGTTCGTGAAACTGCTTGCCTCATTCGGCTTACATTGCACCAAGTGAGCCGATGAGCAGCATAGACCAGCAGGGTTCGAGTCTCGGCTCGTTCCCGACCTTCCTCTCCCCTTTATCCTCATTTTAATAGGCCTTCCGGCTTTTGACCATGTGTCAAGTCCTGTCTAGTGGGAGGCAGCGACAAATAAACACAGTTCTTCTGTGTGTGTGTGTGTGTGTGTGTGTGTGTGTGTGTGTGTGTGTGTGTGTGTGTGTGTGTGTGTGTGTGTGAGCTAAAATATTAAAATCCCTTTAGAATCATCAATAAAAGCGAATTCAAAAAAGGATTTCAAGCGTTTTCTTTGCGTTAGTATCAGTTTTATGATGGTCTTCACAATCATCAGACACATCATCTTATTTCTTTCAAAATTCGGATCACTTTTTATTTGTACTTTGGAAGCGCCAACCCTCTCACCAGGCCACCAATAAAGTTAGAGGCGTGACAGTTGCAGTGAGCCATTGCAAAATATTATGTCAGAAACTAGCGACTACTTTTTTAATCAGTCTGGAACTAATAAATTTCTAAGCTAATAAACTTAAAATTAAAAGCAGAAAATTTTCCCGCAGTCAGAGATACTGTTTATTAATGTATTTAATGTACGATTTATTTTTCATTATTTATGAATCATTAAGTGTTTGTACGAGTTGTGAACAAAAATTATGAACACAAAGGCTTTATATATATATATATATATATATATATATATATATATTATTTATGAATGTATATATATATATATATATATATATATATTCTTCGTCTAACTTGGATAGTTTTCGTGATGGGAGGTAGACGAACCAGACATGCAGGACACTGCTGGAGAAGCAGGGACGAGCTCATAAGTGATGTACTCCTATGGACCCCCACATATGGCCGGGCAAAAGCAGGACGACCAGCTCGAACATACATTCAGCAGCTATGTGAGGATACGGGATGTAGCCCTGAAAACCTGCCAGAGGCGATGAACGATAGGGAAAAGTGGCGAGAGAGGGTCAGAGATATCCGAGCTAGTGGCACGACAAGATGATGATGATCATGATATATATATATATATATATATATATATATATATTATTTATGAATTATTAAGTGTTTGTACGAGTTCTGAATAAAAATTATGAACACAAAGGCTTTATATATATATATATATATATATATATATATATATATATATAAAGCCTTTTTGTTCATAATTATTGCTGAACACATGTCTTCATTTATCAAATAGAGTGATGACATATAGATTGCTGTTTGGACGAATTTACCAATCTGAAAAAAAAACAACTAGGAAGCCAGACTTGATTATGGATGTTTATTGTTTGTTTGCTTTGGGGGTTTGTTTTATTCGTTTATTTTCCTCACATTTTTATTTAGATAATGTTGTGTTGATGTCATAAGATCTTTTTTAAAGAAAATTTATGATTTTAACATCAGCGTTTCAGTGGATCTTATGTGGTTCCTGTATAAGTCATGTTGAATCCGTTGTCAGTTTTTATGGTTGTTTGGTAAATGAAATTATCAATCAAGTATTCATCATTGATTGACACTCGTTCTCACATCTACAGTTACACAAGGATTGCAGTTTTGTTATTCAGTATATTCTAATTGTTTTCTTTTTTGCATTTTGTTTTTACTTGCAACATAGTTTCAGTGCAACTGAAATTTAATTCAATAGAATTTCAGTCGGGTATTTTAATTAATTCATTGTTCTTAGGAAAGTGTTTGCCAATTTAAGTTATATATATATATATATATATATATATATATATAGAGAGAGAGAGAGAGAGAGAGAGAGAGAGAGAGAGAAGAACAAAGTAATCCAAAAAGAAGAATTTAATGTAAAAGAAAGTGAACATTATAACGTTTCGGTTCTAATGAACCATCATCAGGACTAGGAAAGGATGTTATCAAGTGACGCTAAATCACTGAGGAATGTTATATAAAATACAAAACAAGGAGGAAATATAATATATACAGAGAAAGGCGTAAACCTTTAATTAATGTCAGTATTCATGTTATAAAAATATGTCTCGTGACTGTTTGAGAAAATGCTGTAGAACAAATAGAATCATCAAGGGAGATATGGAATTGAAAGGAGGAAGAAGGAGGAAGAAAGGAAGGGAAAAGAAATGAAAGGAAGAATGAGTAATAAAGAAATAAAAGAGAGGCCGGGAAATGGAGGGAAAGAGACGAGGGGAGAAAAAGGAAACAAGTTAACATATCATACGTATTATTGTTAAATCAAAATCAAACCTACGTCAAAAGATATGTCCATAAATCAAAAAAAATATAAGTATGAAAACGGTAATCATTAGAGAAAGGCAGATGAAGCTTCAAATGAAAGCATCAAAAGTAAATAGTTAAAATATTTACCGGAGAAAAACGAAAGAGGAAAAAAGAGTAAGCTGGAAATAAGTATGCAATGGTTAAGGAGGAAATTGTGATATGTATGGAAATTATTTACTGAGGGAATATATTACAAAGGCCTGAGATTTAAATATATTGGCGAAACGTCGAGAAGCATTTATAAACGTTTATACGAATGCATTTTTACAATATATTTCTGAATCTGACCACAACTTTGATTTGGGGGCAGCCACTATGTTACCTTATATTCGCAGCAAAAGAATACGACGAATTTTCGAAGCAGGTGTCATTTTACTTCGTCACTCAATCAATAATCACCAGGTTTTTTCAGCATTTTACTTTATTTGGTGAAATTCATTTTGAATACTTATAATATATTCCATCTTGTCAGTATCATTTGGATGGTTATATATATATATATATATGCACACACGCACACACACACACACACACACACACATATATATATATATATATATAATGAATAAATAATGCTCAATATCAGTAAGACAGCATATATATCTAAGCTAGGATTGCGTAGGCATTGTCAAAAGTGTTTGGTAACAGACAATTTCTCGCCTATATATTCATTAAGATAAGATGTATCCATAGGCGTGAAACTGACAGTTACCAAGAGCTGTTGACTCTTTCTATGCTCTCCTAAAATATGTGTGTGTAAGAGAGAGAGTGTGTGTGAAAAAGAGAGAGAGAGTGTGTGTGTGTGTATGTGTTAGTGTATGTATGTGTGTGCCAGTAAAAGAGAGTGTGTATATGTGTGAATCTCTTTGTATGTATGTGAGAGAGAGGGGAGAGAGTGTGTCTGTGGAGGTGTGAGAAAGAGAGAAAGTGTGTGTGTGTGTGTGTGTGTGTGTGTGTGTGTGTGTGTGTGTGTGTGTGTGTGTGTGTGTGCATGAAAGAGATAGTGTCTGCGTGTGCGTGAGAGGGAGAGAGAGTGTGTGTGGCTGGGTGTGTGTTAAGTAGTGTTTGTCGTCGTCAGAAATGAACTCGTCGAGCCATGTTCGAATTCTGGACGAGGCAATTTACGTTTCACTGCGCGTCAATGCTCTTCCTTTGAGAAAGGTACGAATCTTTCTCTTTTCCTCCCAGCTATTAGTAAAAAGTAGGGCAGACTATGTTCTTTAACTTTGGTAAGACAAACGGCCTATAAAACTAAAAATTAAAAAAAATAAATTCAAAACCTGAATAAAGAAGGGAGAATCTGTATCACATTGGTGCACCTCTTTTCTGTCATCAGCTTATCCGAAATATGCGGTTAAACAAACACAGGTCTACTCCACGAAAAGCAAATCACGCGTAAATAGTTCAATGGTTCGCATCTTTAACTGTTCTGCCAGGCCCTCGGATGTCAAGATCAACAGGCAAGTCAAACACATATATACAGGGTATATATATATATATATATATATATATATATATGTATATATATAAATATGTATATATATATATATATATATATATATATATATATATGTATATATGTAGAGAGAGATACAGGGGGTCTCAAAATTGACTCATCCCATTAATAGGATAATGATTTATTACTGAGACAAGTGCAATGGCGGTCATTTGCAACACGTCCAGTAAAAAATTCATCCTTTGAGCTAGACACATCAAATAAATGTTTTTTTTAATTGTTATAATATCAACTTCCAGGAATTTTCTGAGTTTCTTGTCTTAGTAATAATTCATTATCATATTAATGGATTGTATCTATTTTGAGACAGTTTTGAATGATTTTGTCACCAAATAAATAGTGACGCAAAATATTTTCGTCTCTTGTCTAAGGCTGAGTCGACTGTGTATGGAGAATACACCAACTGCATCTCTGTAGAAGAGTAAGACTCCCCCAATGAGTATCCAGGGTATGACACTAAATAATCTGATGGTAAGGCTCCTGTAGTGCTGGAGCTTTGGGGAATGTGGAGTACCCCTTTATTGCCATCGCTTCCAAGTCCATTCTAGTCCGATATGATACTATCTATGGGTCAAATAGACCTAAACTAAGTGCTTTTGCTAAATTGAATTGCTTGAAATAGAACTGTTTTGGCATTTAAAATGCGTACTTATGCTAAACTGAATTGTCGTAAAAGGAACTGTTTTTACAATTAACTGGGTGTAATAAATGACTAAGGTTTTAATGAGTTTTTAGAGATATATAGCAGTACTTATCAGATAATTCCAAAAAGTTTGCTTTTAATGAAGATTCGACTCTTTACAATGCTGCAAAACGATTTTAAATCTAAATTTCAGAAAACTAATAAAATGCTAAGTGGGATAGCCCATTCTTGGAGCCATGAATATCTAGTCTTTTACGGAGCTTGGTTATGAATTAAAAGATAAGAAGAATTTCCGTATCCGTTCATAATTGTAAAAGGCCTTCCAAAAACTTTGCTTATAATCAACATTTAACTATTTACAAAGCTGCGAAATAATTGGAATATCTGTTCATAATTGTAAGCGGCCTTCCAAAGATTTTGCTTATGACACTGGTTTACAAAAATAAATTTTTGGTCTGAGGCAAGAATGGGGATAAGTGTTGTGGGTTTTTTTTGTTAATTTGGGTGTGCTGAATTCAAATTTATAAATAGTTTTGCTTTATCACCTCTAGTTTTCTGGCTTTTAGATAGTCTCATTTTAGTATAAACAGAGAATATATGTGCATATTTCAAGAGTTGCAGCAGCTTATAACAGATAAAACAGGATAGATAAAGAATACTAATTGAATCAATATACTTGGATGACACAATTACACAATTCATAGTACCACAGACAGTCAAAAGTGTGTTTTCTTAGAAAATCTAGCGTATTTTGCCTCCGGGATGTCACGCATCCAGCAGAAGTCTCCCATCATGCCGGGGTTCCATTTGCCTTGATAGTTGCTCTCCATCTTCGTCATGTCTTGGTGGAATCTTTCTCCATGCTCATCACTCACTGCTCCAAGGTTTAGTGGGAAGAAGTTGAGGTGGGAATGGAGAAAATGAATCTTGAGTGACGTTTGCATACCCATAAGAAGACCAATGACCTTATTTGTTCCGATTCATGAAACTGGTGATCCTTGCATCTTCCAGGACTAGCTTCCACTGTTTAAGCCGAGAAACCAAGAACTCTGACTGCTGTTTTGACAGATACAAATCACGAGCATTCAGGTCTTCTTGCGTGATCCAGTATGGCTCATTGTCCTTTGTTCCTGAATATGTAGACTCAACATCTTCCAAAGATATTGACTCGGCAGAATCTTTCCTTGAAGGTATTTCTTCCTCTGATGAGGAAAGAAGATCCTTATTTACTGGAGGTGTGGGTACAGGAAGATCATTTGAATGGGGAACGGGTCTCATAGCAGATCGAAGGTTGGGATATTTGATCTTTTTTTCTAGAAGATGCATTGAAACCAGTTATATTAGTTAAACAAAAATAACAATCATCTGCGTGGTTTCGCAGACTGCAAAGTTGAAAGCCGCTTTCTTGCCATTAAACCATGCAGTTAGTCCATTGTAGCAGAGTTTACAACAGATGTGTGGAGCCCAAGACTTGTCCTGATCACCAATTTTACAGTCAAAATAGTGAAATTAGGCGGTTCTGAGGAGGGAAGTGATGGTTCGTCGCTGTACAACTGTTGTGAAGTCCCCACACACATAGCAGAAAGAATTGGCCTTGTTGAGGCATCCTCAACATTTTGACGTGCTTGAAGCCATTGGAGAATCTGAAAATATAACAAAATAAAACTAAATGTGCATCTGAAAATGTAATACTAATATTTAGTAACCCAAAAGATATGTAACACGATAGTTGAGGGACACCAAGCTCCTGCGCTGCATGCGAGACAACCTCTACCAATGACTGCCAGAGTGTGGATTGAGACCGGCTGCCTTAACTGTCAAAATCCGTCTTGGCATATATATATATATATATATATATATATATATATATATATATATATATATATATATATATATATATAATGTAATACTATCACTTACATTTGGTGCATAATAACTAAAACATAAGCCACAAGTCTCACAATATTAGAATTAACCCTGAATTCATATATGCCTTTATGTACCGTATATGCACAAAATGCACACTATGCATATCTAAAAAACTAGACGTGATGAGTAAAAACGGATTTCAAATTTGAATTTAGCACCCTCAACATTTACTTATTTACAATGCTGCAAAATAATTGTACTATCCCTTCATAATTGTAAGCGGCCCTCAAAAAACTTTGCTAATAATCAACATTTAACTATTTACAAAGCTGCGAAATAATTGGAATATCCGTTCATAATTGTAAGGGCCTTCCAAAAACTTCGCTTATAATCACCATTCAGCAATATACAATGCCACAAAACAATTTTAAATCTAGATTTCAGAAAACTAATTAAATGATAAGAGCGTTAGCCCACCTCTTGGAGGCATTAATATCTAGTCTTTTACGGATATTGGTAATGTATGAAAAAAAAAACAATGTTCTTCAACGTTCAAGATATCATTGCTTTTTGAGTACTGATATGAATCTTTAACACCTTGTGAAATAGCTTCCTTTTTTTCTTCTTTTTTTTTTTCGCTTAGAAAGAAATATTAAACGAATAGCAAGTTCCATCAGAAAAAAATGTTTTGGAGCGCTCTTCTTAAGTACTTGTTGGTGTATATCCGTATTATAACCGAGGAAGGAATATTAAGGGTTGTGATTTTTTTTTTATAAGTGTTGTCGAACTCATTACCGCACATCCATTTGTACCATTAACATCCAATATGGCCACATGTTATAAATATCTATCGATCATCTTTTAGAAGACTCGATAAAGATTTAATCTCACATAGCTTCTTGGCGACAATCTGGAGAGGTCGTACAGTTAAAGGTTAAGTGCCGACTCTCCGAATAAGACACTCAAAAAGGAAGCGATAATAATTATAATAATAATAATAATAATAATAATAATAATAATAATAAGGACTTACTGTCAGGATGGGGTTCACTGACTTACTCTCGACATCCGTCCCTATCATTCAATGCTCCTGGTATGTGTCCCTCAATGTGTGGATCCTCATATTAACTAGAGCATATTGTTACTGCTAAACTTATGGCAAGTTGCCATTTAACCTAAACATTAAATTGTTACTAAGTCGCTATATAAGAGATTACGGAGATAAATCATGTCAAAATAAATTCTTGATGATTTTATAATTATTTACTTGTATAAACTCGATTACCCGAGAACCCGTTGTTTTCTTGTTGTCAGAGAAATTTATGAAGATATAAATTCTTCCATTCCGACAAGAAAGTAGGATTCTAATTATGATTTCTCTGTTATCTCAGTTATATTCACAATTTGAATGATTAAGAAATGACATTCAGCGTGAGGTAGACAATAAGAAAAAACATTACGTTACAAATTAGTTACCCGTTTTCTTTATAAAACAAGAATAAGGCTCAAACGAAAAACTCAATATGATGTACAATTTTTGTTTCGTTAGGGTTATATGTATTCAGTATTAAGCATGAATAAGTAAACTCCAAACAATATTTACACCAAAGGTTAATCTTCTTCTAAACCCAAAACTCCAGAACTCTATAACACTGAAACTCTCTACACCAAAGATAGGAATATGTAGCAGTCCCAAAATAAGTGCACCTCTTATATTATTAGGTATTATTTTTTACCAAAATCTCCAGCATTGAAACTCTCTAAACCAAAAATAGGAATATGTAGCAGTCCAAAAATAAGTACACCTCTTATATTATTAGATATTATTTATTACCAAACTCGACAACATTGAAACTCTCTAACCCAAAAATAGGAATATGTAGCAGTCCCAAAATAAGTACACCTCTTATATTATTAGGTATTATTTATTACCAAACTCTACAGCATTGAAACTCTATAAACTAAAAATAGGAATTTTCCTCGCTTTTCGACCGTTTTAGATCTCATATAACATTTTAGATTTTATCCTGCTATGAGTTTACCATATATATATATATATAATCAAGTTGAAGCCCTGTAGAAATTTTACGTGATACTTTTGAGAATAGTCGAATAAAACACTTCAGCAGACATGTAAACTCAAAAACACACGCGCATATGTTTATATATATATATATATGTGTGTGTGTGTCATGGTAATTATTCGATGACTGTATTTTATCTCATCAATAGGAACCAGTGTTATAGATGAGTAGCAGTACTTTCTTCAATGGACTATTTGATCCTGGCCGTTGACCTGTGGTATTCTTCCACCCAGCATCAAGTGAAGCCCTTCATTGACCCGATGTTGTTTTCATCAGTCTCAATTCAATATTCACCATGCTGCATACCATGACTTCTGATCATTTAACTTGTTAGTTAAAAAAAAATCTTCATTAAGTTTTAAATTAGTTAAAGTCCAACTATATAATTTTTTTAGTCATAATTGTTTTTCGTCTAAATTCCATAGTCGAACTCGTCAGTTTCATTGTCATACAAATATTATTCTTTAATTCATTTCAATAGTCGTTCACTATGTTGTGACTTTAAGAAGATTCGATTTCTACCGGAAATATAACAGACAACCCCCATCCCATCCCATAATATTTTTGACTAAATATATAGAACGGCTAAAATTTAAACATAATATTAATAATGATAATAATAACAATAATAATGATAATGATAATAATAAGTTGACAAAAAAAGAGAACTTTCAGAATTGTGAACTTTGCTGTTCCGGTTGACCACAGAATAAAACTGAAAGAAAGTGAAAAGAGGGATATGTACCTCGACCTTGCTCGGGAATTGAAAAAGCAATAGAACATGAGGACTTGGAAATTACAGGACCAGTTGAGACCATCCAAACTACTGCATTATTATATTGAAAAGAGTTCTAAAGAATTGATGAGACTTGTCGTTTAAACTCCAGTTTGAAACCATCCGCTAACGCTGGTGTGAAAAGTTCTCAAAAGAGGACAAATAATAATCATAATAATAATAATAATACCTGTTGGAAATAAAGCAGAAAGTACAGGCGAAAGAAGGAAGATTAAAGAGATATCGACAAAGAGTAAAACAATACAGACAAAACAGGACATTCCAAAACAATGAAAGAAAATTCTATCAACAATTGAGAGGATATGACACTAAAACATACCAATAACCGGATACAAAAGAAACCCAACGATTTTGGACTAAAATATAGCAACCAAAAAACATAACGAAAAGGCTGAATGGATAAACAATATCACTAGAAAAAATAGAAGAACTCGAAAGATCGAAAGAGAAAATACACACCGATTTACTCAAAACGACACTAACAAATATCAAATTGGAAAACGCCAGGTCATGATGGAATGCATTGTTTCTGGTTCAAGAAATTCCCCTTCATTCACAACAGACTAGCACTAGAAATGAACAAATGCCTACAGACAGCACACTTACCCGAATAGATGACCAGAGGAAGGACCACATTGATCCAAAAGGACTCAAGCAAAGGAACCGCCCCAAACAATAACAGACCCATAATTTGCCTACCGATGATGTGGAAAATATTAACAGCATAAATAAGGGACGAGATTTACTACTCGCTAACATGCCGGGGTTTGTTTCCTGGTGAACTGAAAGGACGCTGCAAAGGAACCAGAGGCACAGCAGAGTTACTTTACATAGATCAACACATCCTAAATGAGAGCAATACCAGACGGAAAATTCAAGCTATGGTCTGGATTGACAACAAAAAGGCTTATGACATGGTGGCACAAAACTGGATAATAAACTGTCTCAAAATGTACAAAATATCACATGAAGTCATAAACTTTATCGAGAAAATTACGAAATCCTTGAGAGTGGAATTGACAGCAGGAGGAAGAAACTTAACTGAAACAAAGATCCGAAGATGTATTTTCCAAGGAGATGCTCTATCACCCTTATTATTCATAATTGCCATGATGTCATTTAACCACATACTCAGAAAATGCACAGCCGGATACAAACTTCGTAGATCGCAGGAAAAGATCAATCACTTAATGTACATGGATGACATCAAACTATTTTCAAAAAAAATTTAAAAGAACAGGAAACTCTAATACACGCAGTTAGAATGTACAGCCAGGACATAGGAATGGAATTTGGCATAGAAAAATGTGCAACGCTTGTAATGAAAAGTGGCAAACGACATCTACCTGACGAAATGGAACTACCAAATCAAGACAAGATTAGAACGCTCGTAGAAAACGAAACCTACAAATATTTAGGCATCTTGGAGACTGACACCATCAAACAAGTGGAAATGAAAGACAAAATTCAAAAAGAATATTTCTGGAGAACTAGAAAACTACTCGAGACAAAACTCTCT
Source organism: Sepioteuthis lessoniana (assembly GCA_963585895.1). Taxonomy (NCBI): domain Eukaryota; kingdom Metazoa; phylum Mollusca; class Cephalopoda; order Myopsida; family Loliginidae; genus Sepioteuthis; species Sepioteuthis lessoniana. The sequence goes on along the minus strand of CAUZXS010002516.1, from coordinate 16,851 downwards.
AGCCGAAACTTTATCAAAGGAATAAATACCTGGGCTCGTTATATATTCCGGGCCCTTTCTGAAGTGGACCAGAGATGAACTTAAACACATGGACCAAAGAACAAGAAAACTTATGACCAGGTATAAGGTATTACATCCCAGAGACGACGTTGACAGACTATATGTATCAAGAAAAGAGGGAAGAAGGGGACTTGCCAGCATTGAAGACAGCGTTGACGCATCGGTACAACGACTCGAAGATTATATACAAAAACACGAAGGAGGACTCATTACAGCCACCAGAAACGAAACTGAGAACACGATGAACAAAAAAAAAGACAATAACTAGGAAACAAAAATGGGAAGGAAAACAACACTATGGGCGGTTTAAACGACTAATAAACAACATCTCACAGGACAAAACTTGGACATGGCTAAGAAAAGGAAACTTTAAGAGAGAAACAGAATCTCTCCTAATAGCAGCACAAAACAACGCCGTAAGAACCAATCATATCAAAACGAGAATGGATAAAACGCAACAAAATAGCAAATATAGGCTATGCGGTGACAGAGACGAAACTATCAATCACATAATAAGCGAATGCAGCAAATAAGCGCAGAAGGAATATAAGACTAGACACGACTGGGTCGGCAAGGTGATCCACTGGGAGATGTGCAAGAGATTTAAATCTGACCATACCAACAAAAGGTACATGCACAACCCAGCACCTGTCCTAGAAAATGACACACATAAACTCCTATGGGACTTCGACATACACACGGATCACCAAATCTCGGCCAGAAAATCGGACCTAATAATGATCAACAAAAGAAAAAGAGAACTTGCAAAATTTTCGACTTTGCTATCCCTGCTGATCACAGAATAAAACTGAAAGAATGTGAAAAGAAGGATAAGTACCTCGACCTTGATAGGGAATTGAAAAAACTATGGAACATGAAAGTGACAATCATACCAATTGTGATTGGGGATTTTGGTACAGTAACTAAAGGATTATTAAAGGGACTGGAGGACTTGGAAGATGGCGGACGAATGGAGACCATCCAAACTTCTACATTATTGAGAACGGCCAGAAAACAGAGAAGAGTCCTGGAGACTTGAGGAGACTTGCTGTCACTCAAAGTCCAGTGAAAGAACATCAGTGTTTGCTGATGTGAAAAACTCTAATGAGTAAATAATAATAATGATAATACCTGAAAAAATAATAATGAAAATTACTACAGCAATATTTAAAAGTAAAGAAAAAGAAAAAAAAACAATTTAAAAATAAAACACTTCATGTGGCTACTTATAGGGAAACCAGATAAAGTGTAGTAAATGTTTGAGACCAGTTTGATTTATTTTACTCACACAAAAGTAAAGCTGTTCGTTGTTTTGTTTTTCTGTTCTTTTCTTTTTTTCTCTCTTTGTTCTCATTTCTTTCGATTTCCCTTTCTCAGAATCAAAAGAAATTTTTTTCTTTCGTTGTCTTACAAATTAGAATTACTTTATTTATTACAAATTTGATGCTCTTCAGGAAATATCCGAAACACTTACTTCGAATGACAAATAAGAGAACTTCGTCATTGCTCACGTGGAAGCAACAGCAGAACGCATGCCAACCAAACTAAGTGCCAAACATAGAGTTTCATGGGGGACATTAGCAGTCAAGAAAAACGAGACAACATAAAACAGTATCCATGTGTAATAAAAAGAACCCAATACCAACGCTTAGAAAATTAAGAAAGCACAAAGTGAATTAATTAACGTATACTAAAAAGAACAAATAGAGTACATTCAAGGCAAGATCAATGAAATTAGAAATTCAGTAGAAGACAAATAATCTTGAATAGTGTGGCAGACAGTAAATGAAGTCAGGAAAAGGAAGAGCACCTCCAGAGCTAAACTGAAAGCTGCTAGCCAAGAAGAACAGATACACTTGTCAAAAGAACATTTCAAAACTCTGCTGGTAAAGTCCCCTAAAGATACAGATAAACCTATCATGAAAATTATTAATCATCAACTAGATATCAAACTAGAACAATTTACTCAAGTAGAACTCGACGTGGTTCTAACAAAAATCAAAAACAAAAAAGGGGCTAGTTTTGATTAAATATCACCAGAAGTATTGAAGGAAAGGTAATTCGATGACCTTCCGCTCCGATACTGTAACACTGTATATAATTAAAACACAATAGAGAAATAGACCAAAGGCTACATGCTCACTTTCCTTAAGAAAAGTGACCTCGGAATTGCCAAGAATTACCGAGGTATAACCCCTACTTCCATAGCGGCTAAGATTTATAATGCTCTGCTACTCAACTGCGTGGAACCAGAAATTGAGAAAACTCTCAGGAAAAATCAAAATGGTTTTCAGAGAAACCGATCCAAAACATCACAGATTCTGACAATCCATTGAATCTTAGAAGGATTTCGTGCAAAATACCTCGAGGCGACACTCTTATTTTTAGATTTCTCAAAGGCATTTGACTCCATACACAGAGGGACGATGAAACAACAACTTCTTGCGTATGATCTCCTCAAAGAAACTGTCACAGCCATAATGATACTCTTTGACATAATTGCTGGTGTTCTGCAAGAAAGTGCATTAGCACCATATCTGTTCGTAATCTGCCAAGACTACCTACTTCGAACATCGATAGATTTAATGAAAGAAAATGGTTTTACATAAACAAAGGCGATAAGCACATGATACCCCACACAAACTATGACGGACGCAGACCTCGCAAATGGCGTGGGGCTATTGGCAAATTCACCTACCCAAGCCGAATCCTAGCTGTATTGTCTGTGCAGGCAGCTGGTGACATTGGCCTCCATCTCAATGCAGACAAAGCAGAGTACATATGTTTTAAATAAAAAGAAGACATCTCCCCACTAAATGGTGACTCACCGACCTCGGAAGCAGCGTCTCGTCTAGGGAAAATAACATCAATATGTGACCAGAGAAGGCGTGGACTACTATTGATAGATTATCGATCATTTGGAAGTCAAAATTATCCGATAAAATAAAATGCAATTTTTTCAAGCAGCGGTTGTGTCGATTCTACAATGTGGATGCACAAAATGAACACTGACTAAACGTATTGAGAAAAATCTAGACTGGAACTGTACAAAAATGCAATGAGCTATATTGAACATTTCGTTCAAGGAACATACCACAAAAGAGCAGCTGTATGGCCACCTGCCTCTCGTCTCTAAAACGATCCAAATAAGACAAACAAGATATGCAGAATACTGATGGAGAAGTAAGAACGAACTCATGAGCGACATCCTCCTATGGACCCCTTCACACGGACGTACAAGTGTTGGACGACCAACCAGAACTTATCCACAACAGCTCTGTACGGACACAGATGTAGACTAGAAAGCCTGCTGGAAGCGATTGTTGATAGGGACGAAGGGCGAGAGAAAGTCGTGGAAATCTGTATTAGTATCATGACATGGTGATAATGATGATATACTGAGCATTTTATAAACGCACATTCATTTATTTACGTTTGAGAGTCACAGATAAAAATGACCGTCGTTTACTTAGATATTCTTACAAATGTATGACTAACTCTTGATACATAATGTATTCCCTTGTATAAACTACCCAATAACACATAGATTTGTTTTGGAATATGAATCATTTTGATATTAGGATTATAGTTAGGTTATGGTAATCATTAATGATAGGGTTTCTTTAGTATCAAAGTTCGGGTTGGATGTAGGATTTAGAGAAAGAATTTTGGCCTACAGGTAAAGATTTAAGATTAGGATTAAGGTTATGGTGAAGCCATATGTCTTGGTTGAAGCTGCATATAGAGTTAGTTTCCCAAGTTTCATCTCGATACGACTCAACTGCAGAAAACAATAATAAATAACGGGTAATAAATTTGGCATCTTGACTGATTGCATTTCACATAGCACTAATACCCTTGGGAAATGTATGAATCCAATTCTTCTCCCCCAGCTATGGGTAAATAGTAGGGCAGACTAGGTTCTTCAGCCTTGTTGAGGCAACTAGTCTAGGAAAAAAAAAACTCTGAATTCAAACCTGTTAAACTCCACATAAAAAATTGACCTTGTGTCATATCCTGCCCGAGCGAAGGGGTTGGTAAATATAGAATAAATTTGATTAAAATATTTTCAGTTTAGTCCTCTTTATACGGTAAGCAAAGTAAGGATTATACTTACATTGTAAATAGATATTTGGTTGGTTGGTTGGTTGGTTAGTGGATTGATTTTGTGGCATGTCAACACGTGTTGAGTTGTTTAATAATGAGGTCATTCTTCTTCAAGTAATTATTTAACTTGAACTTATTATTCATATTTAGTAATGATCACTTGTTTGCATACAGTTGCATGGTTTTCAAGTAACTATTTCTTTTTATAAATAATCATTTGTTTGCACACAGTTACATGGTTTCAATTAAATATTTCTATTTAATAATAATCATTTGTTTGCACACAGTTACATGGTTTCAATTAACTATTTCTATTTAATAATAATCATTTGTTTGTATACAGTTATATGGTTTCAATTAACTATTATCTATTTAATAATAATCATTTGTTTGTATACAGTTACATGGTTTCAATTAACTATTTCTATTTAATAATAATCATTTGTTTGTATACAGTTATATGGTTTCAATTAACTGTTTTTATTTAATAATAATCATTTGTTTGTATCCAGATACATGGTTTAAATTAAATATTTCTATTTAATAATAATCATTTGTTTGTATACAGTTACATTGTTTCAATTAACTATTTCTATTTAGTAATAATCATTTGTTTGCACACAGTTACATGGTTTCAATTAACTATTTCTATTTAGTAATAATCATTTGTTTGCACACAGTTACATGGTTTCAATTAACTATTTCTATTTAATAATAATCATTTGTTTGCATGCAGTTGCATGGTTTCAATTAAATATTTCTATTTAATAATAATCATTTGTTTGTATACAGTTACATGGGTTAAATTAACTATTTCTATTTAATAATAATCATTTGTTTGTATACAGTTACATGGTTTCAATTAACCATTTCTATTTAATAATAATCATTTGTTTGCACACAGTTACATGGTTTCAATTAACTATTTCTATTCAATAATAATCATTTGTTTGCACACAGTTACATGGTTTCAATTAACTATTTCTATTTAATAATAATCATTTGTTTCTTCACAGTTACATGGTTTCAATTAACTATTTCTATTTAATAATAATCATTTGTTTGTATACAGTTTCATGGTTTCAATTAACTATTTCTATTTAATAATAATCATTTGTTTGCTTATAGTTACATGATCTACTCTGGCCCAGAATGGTAGCACCTGATAGGGTCCCATCAATGGGTTTTACTAAACTGCGTACTTATGCAAAACTTTATTGTTTAAAAAGGAACGGTTTTTGACATAGAAACTGTATTTACGCTAAACTGAATCGTTTAATACAGAACTGTTTTGACATTTAACCGTGTAAAAAAAATCTATACATATACTAAACTGAATTGGTTGTATTATAACTGTTAGACTAAACTGAATAGCTTGTATACTTATGATAAACTGAATTGCTTGAAATAGAACTGTTAATTTGTATAAAAATAGATTTGGCATTAAATAACCAACAAAGGTTGATATGCCATAAGAACCAACCAACCTACCATATTTGGTTAACAGACTTAGTTTGTTTTGTTTTTTTAATCTGTCTTGACAGTAAATTTCCAGTTACTCCATTATCGCATCTTATATCTGCAGGGTTTTTTCAAAGGCGGCAATAATTCTTGGTACACAATCCATATCCACAATTCCACTTTTTCAATCATAGGGCAAAAATTCAATATCTTACTGTTTTAGACTTCCGTTTTATTTTATGTGTTCCTTAGCAACATCTATATGTACATTGAAACAGGTTTTATTGTTCGCAATTTTCTCCTATTTCTATTTTAGTTTCCTTATCATTTAGGGATTTTGGACTATTGTCTTCATATTTATTGTTATATTCACAACGTTTCGGCTGACATGTCCTCTGGCCTTCTTCAGGTGTTTTTTGTCGAACTCGGCAGCCGACACTGAACTTCGAACCACATCCTTTATCTAATCCATGGGGGTTGCTAGCTCTTATTCCCTTTAACATCACCGGTACAAGTGTTAAGTATTCCTGCAGTCAGGATTGAACCTGCAGCCTCCAGATGGTTGTCTCTTTAGAAGCTTATGAAACCAACGCTTACCTCCGTTACGCTATTTGACCTTATCTATGTCTTCATATTCCCTCTAACATTATTACTTAATCCATTACTTTCTTCTGTAAATCTTCATTCACTTTTTTTATATATATATACTTGATTCTTTCTCCTTATTTTAAACTTCTTCATTTTCTTTCTTTGATTTTCTTCAATCATTTCGCTTTCTTTTACGCTTCTTCATTCCATCTTTTGATTCTTGATTTTTTCTCTGTCTTTTATACTTCTTTATTCACCATCTTTTCTTTTGTTTGCTCTTTCTATACTTCTTTATTCTCATTTCTTAAAAATTTCTCCTTCATTCTTTTCCTACCTTCTAAACTTCTCCATTCTACCTCTTTCCCTTTATCTGATCCGTGTGTAATTTATCTTTCTCCTATAATTTATCATTCTCTTTCTTTTATCAATTCTTTATCCTTTCCATTTCTTTAACCTTTCATCATACTCCCTCTTCGTTTTGTTTGATCATTTTCTTTTTTTCTATACTTCTTTGTTCCTTTTCTTTCATTTTTCCTTCGTCATGTCTCTTCTTTTTTTTTCTTCATATTTCTCCACTATCCTTCTTACACTCTATTTATTTATTTTTCTTCTTGTGTCGTTTTTACCTTTTCTACTACATAATTCTTTGTTTAAAGCCTATATTTAGTAGATTAAAAAAAATGACTTTGAATCGATCAAAAGTCATTCGCGATTCGATCTCTCGTGAGTGTTAATCGCATGATGGCATTGAACAAAGTTCTATTGATTATTTACTCGTACTCATATCTCAATATTTTCTTTCTTTTTCCTCCCTCGTCAATTCGTCCACCAATAACCATCAATTATAAATTTTCTCTAGTTTCATCAAATGCCAAGAATTCCGTTGAATTCCAGTATCTACATTTGCACATTCTACTAATGATGTGGAATTAAATTTCTCCATCTCTTATGATCATCTACAAGCTAATAAAAAATCACAAAAGGGAACAATGAAATTAAATGCTTGCTCTTGTCACATCATGAGAAACATATTGTCATTGGAGATTATTTTAAGATTATTTTCCTAAAAAGGAAAAGTGAAGGCCGTGTGAAATTCTTATTCCTGCAAGAACCATTTAATTAAAGTGAAAACTTATCATCACTGTCAACCGCAGTTTCACTCAGTCTTAATCAACAAAATTTTCGTGTTTAAAAATTTGATAAAACTAAAGTTACTTTCATCAATATCATCATCAACAGTTTCGTAACCCCGGGTGGGTTTGGAGAAGCACAACTGTTTCTCGTGTATCACGGACAAGAAAAAAAACTTGGCGGGGTTCAACCTACTCCGAGCAGAAACATTACAAAATATATTTCAGAAGACTAAAATATAATGCAAAAAGAGAGGAGTCCCCAAGGCATGGGGGCTTGTGTATTAGACTATGACATTGTAGAAAACGAATTCAAACTCCAGTCGAGCCATTACGTCTATTTTCGGACTAATACCCTTAGAAAAGGCATGAACCGCCTAATTCTCCACCCCACGGTATAGATTTAATTATACCACTGCTGTTCCTCTACAATGATGGCTTCGACCTTTAACAATCCATAAGGATCTTGATACGCTATCAAACAAAGAAACCTACTAACCATCCTCTGACATTAAATTGTTTACCATCGTCTAGTAAAACAGAGCTCAGCCTGAAGTATGTTCTCATTATACATAAGGAATTGAGATGCTATTAAAAATGAAACCAACTAACCACCCTCTGACATTAAATTTTGTTACAGAAGAATAAGTGACCGCAGGACTCTTTGAATTAGGTGGTAGAAAAGGTAAAAAAAAAAAAACACTAAAAGAAAGATAAAGCAGTAGGGTATTTAATAGAAAGTGAAGAAATATGAAAGAAAGAGAAGGAATGAAGGTAAATAAAAAAAAAAGAGAATGAAGAAGTATAGAGAAGAGAAAAAGGATCAAACAAAACGAAAGAGTATTCAGATTACAAATAGTGAAATAATAATCTTTTGTCCGAATTATTAAAACTATACGAAGAATTACATTGTATTAATTTTATGGCATTTGAAAGATTTCTTTAAAAAGTGAAATCAAATTTGGTATTTAAGCATTGATACACAGTGAAGTAGCTACTTTCTGTAAATGTATTTATTTCTTAAATGACTATACTATGCCAGTCTGAAAAAAGTTAAATATCTCATATCTTTTTTATATTTTTGTTATAACGATGAGCCGATATATAATGTAGACTAAATGTAATAACAAAGAAAACATAATGATTTTTTTAATTACTTTGGATTATTACAGGATTTAGATTCAACTGCTCCCGCGTAAGGAAAATTCCAACAAATACAAAGTAACTTACTTGTAATGAAAACAGGACAAGAGATTCTGTCTTGTTATCTTTTATTTAATTAAGAATCTTACTACTCGTCTACTTGACCAGCGGAAATGTACAGCTTTTATAGCATGGATTATCAAAGAGGAGATAATCCATATTCACAACATTACTATTGCCTAGTGTTGATGATAAATAAAAAAAAAAGAATACATGTCCATTTTAAAAACATATCAGTCATATACTTAACAAAATGCTTTCGTGGAATTTATTCGATATACGATAATATTCTTTAGCAACAACCTCTTAACCATCGCCTAGGCAGTAATGAATGTAAAAAAATTATATCCATTGTCAAGCTTAACAGTGGGGTGCATAATTTATAGCGCTATCAGCCTAAAAGGCAGGAGCTCTAGGCTAAAAAGAAGTCACGAAATCCAAAACATTAAAATACAAAACAATGAAAACTAAGAATTTGAGAATACTTCGTGAAATGAAGATTTAACCTTGCATTTATGCTACCATCAAATAGAAGGCATGACTATCAATTTACGCATATCTACGCGTATATATATATATATATATCATGTCGTGCCGATTGCATGGATATCATAGACCCTCTCTCGCCACTTCTCCCTATCGTTCATCGCCTCCGGCAGGTCTTCAGGGCTACATCCCGTATCCTCACATAGCTGCTGTATGTATGTTCGAGCTGGCCGTCCTGCTTTTGCTTGGCCATATGTCGGGGTACATAGGAGTGCATCACTTATGAGCTCGTCTCCGCTTCTCCAGCAGTGTCCTGCATGTCTGGTTCGTCTAACTCGGATAGTTTTCGTGGCTGTATAGTTGTTGCTTTGTGGGGTGTTGCCGCCAGGACTTGTTCAATATTGCTCGCAACATTTTATATATATATATATATATATATATATATATATATATCAGCATACATACCTACATATATATAGAGAGATGTGTGTGTGTGTGTGTGTGTGTGTGTGTGTGTGTGTGTGTGTGTGTGTGTGTGTATGTGTGTGTGTGTGTGTGAAGAGTGGTTTATCCGAGTACTGAGTCACAGGAGTGAGAAACTCGGAGATATCAAACTATATATATATATATATATATATATATATGGAAGAGTGTATATTTAGGCGGCAAGTTATTATTCAAGCAAGTTTTGTTTAAGACGATGGACCACTTTGTTAATTATTTTTAATTTTATTTTTACAAACTCCTTGTTATTTTTCTTCTGTCGGGATGTAGATGGTAAAGGAATTGCCCTATATCTTCTGGCAAAGCTCTTTCGACCATACTTTTGGTCGTCATCAGGAGTTATGTTGAGTTGTCAGTTGAGTTTTTACTGAATATATATATATATATATATATATATATATATATATATATATATGGGGTAAGATTTATAAATATCAAGCTTTATAAAAAAAAGCAGATATGTGCGTGATTGGCTGATTATATATATATATATATATATATATATATATATATATATATCGTATTATTCGGTCCAGTTAAACCCGAGTTTTCTATCCCCTCCCACCCTTCTTTTCTGCGTCTGTTCTGAATTATTTTATCCATAAAATCTGAAGAAGTCCTATTAATTTTTTTCGTGTTTTTGATTTATATCAAAAACTTATAACAGGATGGAAATAAATCTATAATCCTAATGTGACCGGTTTTGTTTTTTCTTAAAGAAATATATATAAATATATATATATAGTGGGTAGAGTGTTCTCCAATGGTTCAAGAGACCGGGGTTCAATCTCAGGTTGGATCATACCAAAGACTAAAAAGATCTTACTTAATACTGCCTTGCTTTACACTCAGCATTATAAGATACGGATCAAGTGTAAAGTAGAGAAATCCAGGGAAACGATTAACGCTCTCCCCTACACCTCGCTGTAGTAGCTAATGAAAATGAAACCTTCAGGTCGTATATATATATTATTGGTAGCTATCTTTTCTGTGTGTTTATAATTAGAATTATTTTGCCATCATGAGATGAATTTGTTCATTTTGTCTACATTTTGATGGGGTTTATATTCTGCCGTGTTGAAGTGGAACGGTGAGTGATTTTAGTTTAACCGACCATTACTTGTGATTTCGATATTCACTTTCTGCTCCATTCATCTGACCTTGTGTCAAACTAAGCTAAACTTCATAAGTGACAATATTATTCAAGTGCTTCACGGGAATAGAAATAATTGACCAATCAGTTGAAAGTAACTCATTATTTTATGCATAAAATATGACCATTCTTTTACCACTTGTCTCGTAGCTATGACGCCATAGGCAAAACCAAACTCGTAACATTATGAGCATTAATCAAGAAGTTATTGTATTGAAACTAAAAAAGAAATGAATAGAATAAAAAAATTAAATAAAATATATAAATACTAAATCAGTTGATTAAGGATCTTATACTCTTCAGGCATTTTAATCAAGAAAAAATAACAAGATCTTTTTTTTATGTTTTCTTTTTTTTCTTTTTTTTCCAGGTAATGGTTACATTTTAGACATTTCTAAAGAATACATTGTTTTAGTTCATTAATATTCCAAATCAATTTTTCGGTAACCTTCGTTCATTTTTTTTATGATTGGATGACAAAACAGAATTCATGAACTACGTTATATAATGGGCTATTTTTTGTGTAAATTGAGTATTTTGAAAATTTGCTAAGTTCAAAAGTCCAACCTTTATTATTTGTACGCATTAACTTTTCAACCCAGGAATAACTTGTTGCTTTCACTTAACATCAAGTGACAGCAAGTTTACCAGGTACTCCAGTCCTTCATTCAATAATTTTTTTACACATTGAATTTGTATACTAATAACTGGTGGTTCATTGTAAACCTCAAGTTATAGCAAGTTCCCAAGTTCTCCTGTATTTTTTGTAATCATGAATTCATATTGCTTTCACGCCAGTCGGAATTTGTTACATTAATTGGGGGTTAAGTGACAGCAAGTCTCCTGGATACTAGAGCCTTCTCCTCGATATCTTATCATTATTATTATTACTATTTTTTACTCCTTTAGAGTTTCTAAAATCAGTATCGGCTGATGGTTTTTCACTGGAGTTTGAGTGACAGCAAGTCTCCAGGACTCTTAGTAGTATTCTAGCCGTTCTCAATAATGCTGTCATTTGGATAGTCTCTACCCATCCGCCAACTTCCAAGTCCTCCAGGCCTTTTAATAATCCTTTAGTTATTGTCCCAAAAGCACCAATCACAATTGGTACAATCGTCACTTTCATGTTCCATAGTTTTTTCAATTCTCTAGCAAGGTCAAGGTACTTATCCTTCTTTTCACATTCTTTCAGTTTTATTCTATGGTCGGCCGAGACAGCAAAGTCGACAATTTTGCAAATTCTCTTTTTTATTTTTTTGTTAATCATTATAAGGTCTGGTCTTCTAGCCGAGATTAGGTGATCCGTGTGTATGTTAAAGTCCCATAGGAGTTTATGTGTGTTATTTTCTAGGACAGGGGCTAGGTTGTGCATATACCATTTGTTAGTGTGGTCAAACTTAAATTTCTTGCACATTTCCCAGTGGATCACCTTGCCGACCCAGTCGTATCTTGTCTTATACTCCCTCTGTGCTAATTTGCTGCATTCGCTTATTATGTGATTAATGGTTTTATCTCTGTCACCACATAGTCTACATTTGCTATTTTGTTGAGTCTTGTCTATTCTCGTTTTGATATGATTGCTTTTTATGGCGTTGTCCTGTGCTACTATTAGGAGAGATTTCCTTTTCTTAGCCTGATCCAGATTTTCTAATGTGAGATGGTGTTTATTAGTCGTTTAAAGCAGCCAAAGAGCTGGGGGTTTTTTCTTCCCATTTATGTTTCCTAGTTATTGTCATTCTATCGTCTATCGTGTTGTCCGTATCGTTTCTGATGGCTGTAATCAGTCCTCGTTCGTGTTTTTCTATGTGGTCTTCGAGCCGTTGTGTCAACGCTGTCTTCGTTGCTGGCAAGTCCCCTTCCTCCCTCTTTTATAGATATATATAGTCTGTCAACGTCGTCTCTGGGATGTAATGCCTTATGCATGGTCATTAGTTTTCTTGTTCTTTGGTCCATTTGATTAAGTTAATCCACTTAAGAAAGAGTCCGGAATATCTAACGAGGGACACAGCCCAAATATCTATTCCTCTGATGAGGTTTCTGCCAGAGAGTTTTGTCTCAATTAGTTTTCTACTTCTCCTGAGATATTCTTTTTGAATTTTGTCTTTCATTTCCACTTGTTTCATAGTGTCAACCTCCTAGATACCCAAGTATTTGTAGGTTTGATTTTCTCCGAGCGTCCTAATTTTGTACTGAGCAGCTGTTGCTGCTGCTTCTTTCCCACATTAGCTAACTGATGGTATTTACTTAAGATTAAGTGATAGTAAGTCTCCTAGATGCTCCAGCACACTCCTCAGTATTCTAACTGATTTTAGTAATGCTGTCACATCGTTTGTTTTATTGTGCTTTAAATTTCAAATTCATCCAGACATTTTATGCCACTAATCAAATATGTCAAAGTCAATAATGATTGTCATATCTATCACTTCCGAGTTCGTATTTGTTTTTGTTTTTGTTTTTGTTTTTTGTTGTTTTTTGTTTTTTTGTTTTGTTTTGTTTTTTATGGCTTTTTTTTTTTCCACGCAGAGTCTGAACATTTTTCCATTTTTAAGCTTTTTTTTCTTTCTGCTTTTTTGAAACATAAAAAAAGTCTACAATAAGACAATTTCTCCGGTCGAGTGTTCAGATCTTTCAAAAATCACAGAAAATTTTATACTTCCTACATTGTTATGATAGGTTCGCGGTTACCGACTAAGCTTGTCTAAGTTATAGCACCGAAAGTAAGGGGCAACTAGTGAGAATCGAACTCACTAACAAAAGTCTGTAAATCCAGTTTGCTAACCATTACAATCACCTGCGGCACCCATTGTTATTTAAGCTTAACTTAGTTGTGACATAAAGCCGAAATGATGAGGTGCCAAGTGAGAATCGAACTCACTAATAAGGGTATGATAATACAGCTTGCTTAAAATTGCATTAACACTACCCGAGGTGGCATAGGTTCTGTTTATATATATATATATATATATATATATATATATATATATATATATATATATATACAAATAGTTTCTATGGTCGCAACCAGTTGCATAATTCTTAATAGATTATCTCCCAAACATCGTTGTGCTAATTTTTGTACTCCGGTAATGCACTACTACTACTACTACTACTAAAATAAATGAATAAATAAATAAATAATAATGATAATAATAATATTAACCTTTGAAAAGGGCCTGGGGGAATTGGAAATCTGAGGAATAATCAAAATCATTAAGACTAATGAATACTCAGAAGAATCCTGGAGACCCGAGGAAACTTGTTGTCACTCAATCTCCAGAGAAAGGCTACCAGATAACCCAGTTGTGAAAAACACCAAAGGAGTATAATAATAATAATAATAATAATAATAATAATAATAATAGGGGCTAGAGAAGTCCATCCACACTGCAGCATTGTTAAGATCAGCTAGAATATACAAAGGACACTTTGGTTATCCGAGGAGACTTGCGATCACTCAACTCCAGTGAAAGGCTGCCAGCAAATACTAGCGAGAAAAACTCGCAAACACACTTACTTATCTGGGACTTTGAAATATAAACGGATCACCTAATATCGGTGAGACGATCGGGCTTTGTGATAGTCAACAAAAAAAAAGAGAACCTGCCCTCCAGAAAGAAAGTGAAAAGAGAGATAACTGCCGAGACCTTGCTAAAGAGTTTAAAAAAACTATGGAACATGAAGGTCACAACGATACCAATTGTAATTGGTGCACTCGGTACTGTCACTAAAGGATTGGTAAAGGGACAAGAGGACTTAGAAACAAGAGGACAAGTGAAGACTATAAGACCATCGACTAACGCTGGTGTGAAAAACTCTCATAGTAGAAACAATAATTATAATAATAATGATAATCTCTTCGAATAGCAGCTCATAAACATTGCCATAAGGACCAATCATATCAAAGCAAGAATAGATAAGACGCAAGTAAATAGCAAATGTAGACTATGCGGTGATAGAGACGAAACGATCAATCACATAATAAGCGAATGCAGCAAATTAGCACAGAAGGAGTATAAGACTAGACACACCTGAGTGAGAAAAGTGATCCACTATGCAAGAAACTGAAATTTGACCATATGAACAAATCGTATATACACAACCCGGCATCTGTCCTGGAGAATGAGAAGCACAAATTCCCCAGGAACTTTGAGATACAAATGGATCACCTAATCTCGGCCAGACGATTAGATCCAGTTATGATAAACAACAAAAAAGAGAGAACTTGCAGAATTTTGTACTTTGCCGCCACGGCTGACCACAGAGTAAAATTGAAAGAATGTGAAAAGAAAGATAAGTATCTCGACCTTGCTAGACAACTGAAAAAACTGTGGAACATGAAAGTGGCGGTGATACTAATTGTAACTGTTGTTCTTGGAAGTCACCAAAGGATTAACGCAAGGACTGGAGGACTTGGAAATAAGACGACGAGTAGAGACCATCCAAACTAAAGCATTGTTACGATTGGTCAGAAAACTGAGAAGAGTCCAGAAGACTTGAGGTGACTCGCTATCACTCAAACTACAGTGAGAAACCATCGGCTAACGCTGGTGTGAAAAACTCGAAAAAGAGTTCATATAAATTGTAATAATAATATTCTATTCAATCTCAATAATTCTGTAGTCTGGATGGTCTTAATTGTTTCGCTAATTTTCATTTGTTCCAATCTACTTTCCAAGCTTTTTAGAATCTTCCCAAGCGCACCAACTACAGTTGGTATCTCCATCATCCTTGTTTCCGTAGTTCTCTGGTATTTGGTGATATTTTCGCTCATTATTATTATTATTATTATTATTATTATTATTTGCGAGCTTTTCACACGAGCATCGGCAGGTGGTCTTCCAATGGAGGCTTAGTGACAGCAAGTCTTATCTGGTCTACTGGACCCCTTTGAGTATTCTAGCCGATATCAATAATGTTGTAGTCTGGATGGTCCCAATCCTTCCTCTGATATTCATTTATCATCATCATCATCATCATCATTATTATTATTATTATTATTATTATTATTATTAGTAGTAGTAGTAGTAGTAGTAGTAGTAGTAGTAGGAGGAGGAGGAGGAGGAGGAGGAGTAATGCGATGACGTATAAAATTCTGTGAATTTACTTACAGCATATGAAACGTACGCTTTAATTGTGTATCGTTAATTTGTAGAAAATGTGGGAATAGATTCGTTTGTTGTTGGGTTTGTTTTTTTTAATTGTTTTATTGTGATCTTTTTTTTTTTTTTGCTTTTCTTGTTTTTGTTTTTGTTTCGTTTTTTTTTCTTATTGTTGTTTTTTGTTTGTTTGTTGTTTTTTTGTTTTTTGTTTTTTTCTTATTTTCTTTTAATAGTCGAACAATAGAAATCCATGAACAAGGTCTGCAAATTAAAATACTTGTTTTATTGATTAATGGTTGGGTGATAAAACCCCGTGAATAGGTTATGAAATACCTACCTACCTACCTACTTACATGCATACATAGTTATATATATATATATATATATATATATATATATATATATATATATATATATATATATATATATATATATATATATATATATATAATGGAAGTATGTAAATCAGTAGGTAGTTCTTATGCATATTAACGATATGCGATGTAACTTTATGGGTAGGCTTTTGTAAAGTAATGGAAAAATTCAACTCGTTATTACAGAAGTGTAATAACGTTTAATTTACTTTTCCGGTCACTAAAAGTGCAATGCATAAAAATGTTCAGTAAAATAAATCATCTTACTTAATTGCTTTTTAGTTATTTACTTCTTTCTCTCTTTCAGAATCCCCAAATGGAATTCGAAATGCGAGTCTTATTTAAACGGAGGAAATCTGGAGTCTATTTCTTTCAAACTCTCTCTCTCTCTCTCTCTCTCTCTCTCTCTCTCTCTCTCTCTCTCTCTCTCTCTCACACACACACACACACACACACACACACACACACTTTTATTTATCGTTTATTATTTCACTTCCTCTCTTTCTAGTTCTGTTACCCCCACTTTTCTTGATATATTTTTGTCTCTATATCCCCACTTTTATTTATAGTTTTTCCTCTCTCTCTTTCTCTCTCTCTCACTCAAACACACACACACACACACACACACACACACACACACACACACACTTTTATTTTGATTTTATCATTCCACCCCTTCTCTTTCT